>CANYBF010813352.1:0-47940 GCA_948192965.1 Dalechampia spathulata
ACCCCTTCACCATATTGATCAATACCGGCACTTCTCGCACCTGTAGGGCAGTACTCACCCCTTCACCATATTGATCAATACCGGCACTTCTCGCACCTGTAGGGCAGTACCCCTTTAATATCAATTGGTACCTTTTTGTACCATTCATATCACCACCCTTATTTCGTCCCCTCACATGAGATGCTATGCAATCAATCAATATGCATTCACAAGCCATATACCAATATTACAAGGTAACCATCCATAAAGCATAAGGCTCGTCCCTTCCCGGAACTCATAGCCATACATAATCGTAATCACAAGCATAAACATAGGGAGTTCAATCCTCAAGCATCAGTTCTAGGCTTACAGAGCCATCGAACCACTAAAACAATCAACCTCTAGCATAAACACACTTTTCCGAGCATAAACCTGAAGACAGAAGCTTGCCAACTCTCACCCTCGATCACCATGCTAACCTGCTCTGGCCTTAGCTTCTAGCTCTCGCCCTGTCTCGGTGTCTAGAACCTCCTCTCCGGATGCTTTATAGGGTTTAGGGACGTTTTAGAGGTTTAAGGGAAGAAGAAATATAAGAAAAGGCTTATGTTTCAGCTGATAAAAAGCCCATTTTAAGTTGCGTACGCCCGTACCACCATCCGTACGCCCATACCAACTTAAAAAGCCTGAGAAACACAACTCCTGCGAGTTTCGGTATGGCCGTACCACCTTTTGGTACGCCCGTACGACCCAAATCCTGTGAACTCTCTTGACAAACCTGATTTCCTGCGAGTTGACGTACGCCCGTACCATCTATTGGTACGCCCGTACGCCAAGCAGGAGCCCTAGCCTCCTCAACTCCCCTATCTCGTACGGCCGTACAGCCTCCCCGTACGCCCGTACGCCTACCCGAACTCCCCTTCCCACCCTCAAACGCACTCCCCGTCCTACCTGAAATACCTCCTACCCCAAGCAACCATGCATGCCATCATGCACACATCAAATACATATGCAATTACACATCCAAGACGTCATCATGACGCACATACAAGCACAGAATACATGGCACATACGCAAGCAATCGTATCACGACATGTATACATACACGTATACATCCAAACATGCATACTCAAAATTCTACAAACTTCTAGGGGGTCAAACGCGGATGTAACAGTATCCATTTTGCATCACTCGTTAGCTATTATAATAAATGCATAAGGCATATGGTAGTATTCATAAATTACTAATCATAAGTTACTATTCACAAGTTACTATTTATGAGTTACTATTTACCAAGTACTATTCATAAATTACTATTCATCAATAACTTAATTACTATTCATCAATAACTTTCATATTTGTGATATGTACAAATGATAATGTATATCTATGAGAATGCATTCATGCTTTGCATTATCCCTCTGATTTTTCTGTAACATTTCTTTTATTTTCTGTATGATTGTATACAATCTCGTACTGGGTATATTTCTATATGTACTGGTACTGTATCATTCTCTGGTTCTCGTATGAACATAACATTTCTTTATAACATATACTGTATGAATCCATCAAGGGAATCAATAATAACTGTATGATCCAATAAGTTTTCATTGATCATTTCTCTGTATCTCTCTTTCTTTTTCTCCTTCTATCTTCTGTATGATATGTCATGAATGTCTTTATGTATGGATGATTCATGACATGATGTATAAATGATGCTTTAATGACTATAAACAATGATGACTATATAATACCATTGACAATAAAATCTCACTATGTTGCGATTATAAGCAATTAAGTGAGAAATCATCATTTTAAGACCTTATACGGGGTCATAAGATGAATAACACAAACCTGCTATCGCTTTACCCTTATCGATACTTGAAAGGGAAGTATGCACTTCGTGAGTTGAACCTGTAACATTTCCATTTTACATTCATTTATTAAAGTTATTCATATATTGTACTCGACTTATTTTCATTTAAGAATCTATAATCATTCAAGTACCATTCCATTCCATAACATTCCATATTTCACAATCAAAGAATAAATGTGTACACAAGTCATAAATATGTATTAATAATAAATATGTCTTAGTATAAATTTTCTACTTTTTAAGTGTATAACATTAACTTATAATGTTTAATCAAGTATAATATTAAGTTGAGATACCTTAAACATCCATTCCTTAAGTGATCAAACTATGTTATGTAAATTACTATTTATTTGGTTGAGGGTACTATTCATGATTTCTATTCATTGGTACTATTCATTTGGTATGAGTTACTGTTCATTTGGTCATTTTTACCTATATTGGATTTGTAATTGTATGTACATAACCATTCATTTAAGCATTCAAAATAAAATTGCATAATGTCTTCCAAGTTCATTCATATGCTACTTCATGGAATAGTCCTCTTTATGCAAGAATTTTGACTATGTAAATGACCTTTAAATTGATTAATTCTTAAATCATTAGAAACTAGACTCAAAGATCTTTCAAACGATATATTATGTGCTCAAAAATTCAATCGTTAAGGCCTCCAACATCAAATGACTAAATGCCTATCAATTTTGCCAAATTTCAGCTCAACTGTAACATCCTAAATAATGTGATATTTCGGACCAAGCAAATGACTTTATAAATTTTTGAAATTAGTACCATTGGAAACTAGATTTAAAAGAGCTTTCCAACTGTATATTGTGGGTTCCGTAATTCTAAGGATAAAATGGTCAAAACATCATTATCGTAAACCCTTAACTCTGCCTCTTTTGTAATTTAGTTTCGGTAGATTTTGTACACCTCACTTATATGCCTCATTCATCATATTCAATCACCTTAAAAACATACCATATTGTACATACACCTATATTAACATGTTATACACACTTCTAAGTCAAATTTACCAGCCAATATGCATTTAAATCCAACTTAAGCCAACATTACACAACCGTACACACATGCTGCCCTTATTGCACTCATTTGTGCATATAACTTATAAACTTATTCCAGTTACATTCAAACTTTATTTTTATCATTCTATCATCATAATTCATCATATTTATATATAATTTATTGAGTTATGTATTAAAACCAAATTATAGAGGTCATTTCTTAGGAGATGAAAAATTGGGTAGCAACTTTAAAATTAAGTCATCATCACATATAATCATCTTTCCATCAATATTTAAGCATTCCAAATCTTAAAAATACAATTAATCATCATTCATATACTTCAAACAATAACCTAAGTGATAAATTCAAGTGATATAAATTAGGGTTTAACATAATTTTTACATATCAAAATAGAAATTCATTTGGTTATACATAACACCAAATTCAATAACTTAACTTTCTTATTCTTTCATTATTCAATCAAAGTCTTCCATTTATACATAATCAACACAACCCAACAAAAACTCACTTCTTGATTTCAAATATAAGAAAACATAAAGAAGAAGAAGAAAACATGAGTAGAGTACGTAGAACATCAAAAGAGCATGAAAACCGAAACCTATGCATGATTTTACCTTTGATTTGTTTTTGTTAAAAGTGGACATGGAAAAGAGGAAAGGAAGAAGAGAAGGTCGTATAGTCTGGAGAAGAAGAAGATAAATGCCTAAATTTCCTTATGAAAATCCTAATATAATTAAATTATTAATTTAATTAAAGAATGGTCTAATGAGAGCTTAACATTTGTCAAATTCCTATTGGTTCCTTCCTTTATTTATCTCTTTTTTATTTAATTAAATGTTTTTCCTTAATAAATCATATCATACATTTCATACATACATAACACACATCTCACATCATACATACATATTTCTAGTTTCCAAAAATACCTCTCTCTTTAAGTGAAATTACCAAAATACCTCTTACTTTCAACTTAATTTATTTTTAATTCTAACTTCATTTTTACATCCTAATATACATTCTAACCTCTACTTTCATATAGAATATCATGTTTAACATATCTAATCATTTCATTTCACTTATAAATTTCATTTTAAGGCATCCTTAATACCATATTTCATAAACATTCAAAATGCACCACTTAAGGCATGAATACTCTATTTTTATCACTTTAAACTATTCTTTTACCTCTTTTCACTTTAAATTCTATATCTTATAAAATTTCATTCATGCATATCATACTCATAAGCATATTTATACTAATCATAGTCTAATCATATTTTCCATGCACCATATATTATTATGCATAAAATGCAAATGTGTAAAGATGCTAATAATGCGGATGTGACAGAAAATCAAAATAATTAAAAAAATAGGATAAAAAATGAATTGAACCGACTAAATCAAAGTTCAGTTTGATTTACAAAATATTAAATTAAAAATTTTTTAATTTAATTCGATTTTACATATTAAAAAATTTTGGTTCAATTTCAATATGTAACCCTCACCCTTTCTAGTATTTTTAAAATCCAATTTATTTATAGTTAATATTTATTATTTATTATTTAATTATGAATAAAGGCAACTATGTTATACTATGTTGGTTTTTATGTATTTTTAAAAATTAAAGTATTTATTATTTATTATTTAATTATGAATAAAGGCAACTATGTTATACTATGTTGTTTTTGTGTATTTTTAAAAATTAAAGTATTTATTATTTATTATTTAATTATGAATAAAGGCAACTATGTTATACTATGTTGGTTTTTGTGTATTTTTAAAAATTAAAGTCAGTTTTGTTTTGGATTTCTTCAATAATTTCATGTTCATGACTACAAAAACTGACATGTTATGATTTTTTTAATAATAATTAAAAATTAAAATATCGAATATAATAATAATGATCATCCACAATGACTTAAAGATCAAATTTTTATATAGCTAAGTAATTGATATTCATTAAAAATATATAATTATGCAGACATAATTCATATTTTTATATTATATTAATTAATTACAAATATACAATTTTATTTAAAATTTTAAATCCATTCCTTTTTTACTTGTTATTATGAAATTGATTATAGATTTTCATGATAAGATTTAAAATAATTATAAAAATGATAATTTTTTTATATTTTATAATACTATCAGATAATTTTAAAAAAATTTATAAAAAATTTATAATAGAATTAAAATAATATTTTATAAATTAAAAATATTATATTTATAAATAGTTTTGAAAAGTGAACAATTAGTCAATTATCACTTATAATTAAATAAAATAAAATAAAATTATATTGTAGTTTGATTTATTGATCAAAAAATTCTCATTATTGTTAAAATATCTTTTCTTTTAATTTATACTTCATTAATAAAATTAAACCTAACTATTTCTAATTCTTGTGTTCCCTTTTTTTTTTTATATTTTGAACTGTATTTTTTCTTTAATTTATTTATTCTTCTAATTTTATAATTTTTTTTCTTATCCTCTAGCTTTTTTTATTTATCTCCCGTTCTTCTTTTCCAACTTCTTTTTTTTATTATCTTATTCTTTTTCTATTTTCTTCTTATTTCTTTTATTTTCTATTTTTATAATTAATTAATTATTTGTTTTTAATAATTTATCATATAATTTAATTGTATTATTTTAATTTTTTTGATTTTTTTATCAAAACTATTATATTCATTTTATATTATTTCATGGTAAATATTTATAAATAAATAAATATTATATTATACTAATATATGAATATATTTGTTTATTATTTTATGGTAAATATTTATAAATATATATTATATTATACCAGTATATGATATATATTGGTAAATAAATATATATTACATATATTGATAAATATGTATATATATATGTTATTTATTAATATATCATGATATATATTAATAAACATGTTTAATATTATATAATATTTATTTATTTAATAAAAATGTAAAAATTGAAAGGATAACAAATTAAAGAAAGAATAATAATAATTAAAATCAATATATAATAATAATATATAAGGAGAATATGGAGAATAATAACAAGAGTGAAAAGAAGAAGAAGAAAAAATAGAAGAAGGAGGAGGAGGAGGTAGAAATAAATAAATAATAATAAAAAGAAGGAAATTTAATTTAAAAAATAAAAAAATTAGAAGATAAAATTTAAAATTTAAGAAAAAAATAAATTAAAAGAAATAATATGGTAATTATATAATAAAAAATGATATAAATTTCAATTAAAAATAAATGTAACATTAATTTTTTAAAAATATAAAAAAATGAATTTCGATATAATATTTATTTAAAAAATTAAATATTCTTATAACTTTAAAAAATAGGAAAATTCTAGAAAATTTCAGCCCAAGTTTTGAAAATTCTGGAGAAGATGAAGTTTGACTGATTAGAAGTAAGGGTTTGTCAACGGCCCAACTGAGGTTCCTCGCGTATGTAAGCTACGGCCCCGACGTAACACAGGCTTCCACGCACCCCTTTGACCCTTCCATGCCTCATACTCTGAGTTTCCTCGTATTTGTCAAAACCATTTAAAATTTTCAATATAATTTAACATAAAATTATATGCCGTTATAACCAATACTAGATTTTTATTTATGGTATTGTATAATTATTTTAATTAAAATTCACTTAAAACTTATATGAATTGTACCTAAGTTGTTAAATTATTAATTATTTAGTGTAATGTTTCGTCATAAGGTTTGACTCTTATACTATATTTATTGTTGTAAATAATACATTTAATAAAATTTTATTAATTATCGTTAAAATGTAAAATCAATTATATGGAATTATGAACTGAAATTTAATTTGAATAATTAAAAATATATAAATAAATCAATAAAAATTATTTCAATGATTTGAGATTAATTTATTTCGGAAAACCGAGTAGGTTTTGTTTTAATATTAATTTAGTAATTATTAGGATATAATATGATAACCCATGCCGTGCTAGCAAAGAAAGAAGTACAAATTAAAGGCGAAAAGTAAAAACCTAATAATAACGATAATAATAATAATAAAATAAATAAATAATATATAAATAATAATAACAGTAATTATAATTATCATCACGATCATCATCATTATCCCATTAAAATACTCGTGTCTTCATTAACACGCGCCCCCCTTCTTGTACACGTCAGACACAAAAGAAAGAAATAAAGAAGAGCAGCACACACAATCAATCATATATAAAATGTAACACGCAAATCCTGAATCCCTTTTCCCTTTTTAATCTGATTTAGGTTTCTTCTTCTTCTTTTTTGTTTTTAATTCTTTTCCTAGGGTTTCGAGGATTCGTTATTTCTTTGGATTTCGATCAGCATTTCGATCAGGTTTCTTTCTTTGGTTGTTCGATTTTTGTTGTTGAAATTGATGCCATAGAAATATAGTTTTTTTTTTCGTTTTTCGGATGGTGATGGAGAACGGTCACGATGATAGTAAATTGTTAGTTAATAAGATGTCCGGATTAGCTTTGAATGACTTCGCTTCTTCGTCTTCAAATCTTGATATTAATCAGAATGATAATAACTTCGTCGCCGATGCTGTTATTGCCAATAACAGCAGCTCCGGTGGCAGTGGTGCTGCCGCTGCCGCTGACGACAACAACAACAACGATACATTGGTTCAAGTCATGAAAGCTGTAGAAGCTGCCGAGGCTACAATTAGACAACAGGTATCTAGCAAGTGGCTTTTCCTTTGGTTCTTTCTTTAATTTTTCTATCCTTAAAAGTTTTCATCACCGTATCTGCTTTCTTTATCCAAATACTACAGATTTTTGTTCGCTCTGAAACTGCTATATACCTTTATAATGGATCTGTTGTCCTTTTGTGTTGCGTCGTTAATTACGTTCTCATGCACTTCTTTTTTTTTTTTTATAGGAATAAATGATTTGCTGGAGTTCAATTGTGAATTCCTGCAATATCATGTCATAGATATTGTCATGTTTTTACTTCTTCTGAAATGGCTGTTTTTCTTAGTTGAAAGAATTGAATTTTGGACAATAATTTCCCAAACGTGAGAATGATTAAGTAGGTTCCGTTTGATATTTCTCTTTTTTTCGACTTTCCGATCATGTTATAGGATTGTTGGTCCCACAATTTGTTGCCAACTTCACTTCCATTTGGTTGTCTGTAACATGCTTTCTTGATTTTGGCAAGTAAAAAAATAGAACCTCGTCGGTAATCTTTGCTTTGCATTGAATCTTCTCAGGTAGAAGAGAATACTCGATTGAGAACTGAATTACAAACAAAAATTCAGGAACTCGAAAAATATGTGAGTATTTTTTTCGCTAATTATACATTGAATGCCTCGTGGGATTTTAGTTCCCTGTCTCTTAACTTGAAGTATTGCCTTACTGAGTTGGTATATGTATAATTTTTTTTCAATTTCTTCGATGAACATGTTGATTGAAGAGAGTTCTGTCTGTCTGGATTTCAGTTTTGCTACTCAAACTAGTTTGTAAAAATTCTATATGCTTAGCATCTAATCTTGAATTTCCTTTTGGATAATCTAGTTATTGGGTAATGGCCAGATTGTACCTGAACTTTCACTATGTTATCATTTTGGTATTTCAGTTTGAATTTCTATTGATCAAATTCATATATTTCTATCAATCAAGTTCATATGCCATTGGCTCAATACTTTCAGGTCCTCTGGAGCTTGTTCAAAAATTAGAAAACCCCAAGTTTGTAGTTTCCTAATTTTCTGCCCTTAATCCTTATTTTACTGGGTTTTTCCAACAAAAACAACAAATAAAAAAAAAGAACACAACTGATGCATATCACAAGTAACATGAATAAGCAATTAATACTTGGGAGAGAGTTACAAATGTTGTACTGCTGAATAACTCATTAATAATCTAGCTTAAAATTTGAAGGAGCCTATTTTTAGAAGTACATAACTTGCCTTCCTATACCAAATATTTATTGGAACAGGAAATAATTAAATACTAGACGTAAAACTAAATAATAAAAAAAATAAATCCTAAACTGTATAAATATATAATTACTATAAAAATGACCGTAGAAGGTACAAATATGTTATATCTTTAATATTCCTATTTTGCATGAGTGCTGTCTCTTCATATATTCTTGAGTCAATTTAATGAAATTAACAGGTTGTATGATTTACTCATTCAACTGTTTCTAGTTTTGGTGGAACTGTTTTTCATTGATTTTTTAAAACTTTTTCCACGTTAAGCACTGTGCCTTTTGAATTATTAATCTTTTTATTGTGATGTTTAAATCGAGTATCATCAGTTTTACCATTATTGTTTACAGTTTAGTTTTTTATGCAATATATGCGTGCAATGCCACTCATTGAATTTTTTTCATATGATTATCGGCTATGGAATTTGGCAGAGAATAGATGGACTAACAGACCAAAGACATCTTTCTGTTCCATGGAATGAACAGGGTTCTGGTCCTTATGAAGCTCCTCAATCAATTCCTTATGTAGGTGATCAAGAAGATAAAGTTAGGAGTACTAGCACTACTCCTGCATTAGGTTCATCAGGTAATCTCACTCCCAATGAAAATTCGAAGTCTAATGGAGAGAATTTTGCCATAAAGAGTCAGGTGGAACGTAACTATATCAACAGCAAGATCAATGGGGCATTGAAGGTACTTTCTGGAGGGCTGGAACCTGTTGATATTGTCGGTTTCTCTCAGTTATCTTCACCATCCACAACATCACCACAAAGGTACTTTAGGTTCAATAAAGTTGTTGTCCTGAAGGATGCACAAATTCTATACAACTGTGCATGTTTTTCCTAGGTATCAAATGGAAGGAGATGATCCACAAATTAATTTGTCTGGCCATGGGGTAATGCAAATGCCTGAATCAAATAATCGAAGTGGGCTATGGAAGCAGGTAATTCCTCCTTAAAGTTCTTTGTTTGGGTATGAAGATTAACATAATTCTTTTTGTGTGCGTGTGCGTGCACGTACGCCTGTTGCAAGTGATATACCTTTTATGGTACCACACTATTCATATTTTGGTAGGATTTTGCTATCAAGATTAGGGATCATGAAGAAGAGATTTTGCTGTTGCGGAAGCATCTTGCTGATTATTCTGTGAAGGTAGACAACCAGAACTCTATATGTTTAAATAACTAACTTGCTACATCATTTGCTCCCTTATCCTAGTTGCTACATCAAAATGCCTAACTTGCTACATCATTTGATAGGAAGCACAGATATGCAGCGAAAAGTATCTCCTGGAAAAACGTATTGCTTACATGCGATTGGTAGGACTGCCTTTTTTTTCTTTGCTCCTACTTGTTTGCTAACAGCTTTTACTACACTGTATTTTTTTCCTCCCTTATCCTAGTTTTGTTGGATTGTCATTAATTTGCTGATTTTTGTGCTAGGCCTTTGATCAACAGCAACAGGACCTTGTTGATGCTGCATCAAAAGCTATCTCATACAGACAAGACATAATTGAAGAAAATATACGTCTAACATATGAATTGCAGGTTTCTGTTTTTTGTTGTTTATTCTCTTTTGGGCTGGCTTTTGTTTGCTATTATATATTTGCTTGCTTGTTACTTGTATGTGCTTTTATGTCTTATTCAATCTCTGATTGGAATTGAATTGTATTATATCTTTTCATATTATATCTTTTGTTTGTAGAAATATCTTTATTTTTAAACTGCTCATGATCTTATTTGGTTTATCTGCATTACTTGCATTCTATCTTGTGCTTACTTCATCTTTTGTCCAATTGAATAACTTTGTTATGTTTAGTAAGAAGTTGAAAGAATGGTTAAATCTAACGGGAGAAATATTTTAAGGGATTAATAGTTCATGGAGTTAAAAGCTTCGTATTGGAGTAACAATTAAAAGTTTATAGAGTCTTGATGAAAGACATGAGTTTTAAAAATTACCAGAACAACAGGGATAATGCTTGCGGGGGTGAAGGAATTTTTTATAGGGTTAATAATTGTGTTTGTTTGATACGGGGTTACAGAAATTAGTGAAAAAAATAACAATGGTAAAATAATAACTTTAGTTGATACATGTTTCATTGATCTAGATAAAATATCCATTTGCAAATAAATAATTATTTTTGTACATTTGGTCGTAGTATATCAGTGCTCAATAGCATTTTTTCATAGTCATAAAAATTAAATTAACACAATTATATAACTATATATGTGATATAACAATTTACTAATACATTAGATGATACTGTTACCATGTAAAACTAATGTTACAAATATCTCAAGTTATATTATTATGATTGAATGTTGTGAAAGAATAAATATAATTATAATAATGAGATACATTTGGTTGATTGGAACATTTAAAGGAAAGAAATAATTTCTCATTGTTCTTGTTCCATTCTTGAACTCTAAAGAGGGATAATGTCAATACGCTTTGGGGATTAAACATCATCCCTTGATTTTGGCCCTCTCAACCTGTTGTTTCCCATGGTATAGGTTAATTTGTGATGAAATTTTGTGGGATTAATATTACGATTTTACTCCTGTAACAAACACACTTATGAATGGATCTGCCAAGTGTAAAGTAATTGATACTGAGTAATTCCTACTCTCGTCAGGGAATATCCAGCTCTTACTGTGCTTCTTTTTGAAAAGGTGATGCAAATTTTATGTCATAGATGGAACCATGATGCTGTTCTTATCTGCTGTTTCCATGCTTTTTACGGTTCACTCTTGTTCCTTTCTTTGTTTTATCCAGTAAAAGTATGCCAGATTGGATTTTGAGATCTTGGTTTTCATTTTCTCAGGCTGCACAGCAAGAAAGATCAACATTTGTGTCATCTTTGCTGCCTCTTCTTGCAGAGTATGCTTTGCAGCCTCCAGTTCCTGACGCTCAGTCAATTATTAGCAATGTCAGGGTCAGTATATAATTACTATCGATTATCTCTGAGATATTTCACACTTCTATGGTACTAAATATTTCTAGTGGTTGGCCCTCATTTCATTGTTAGTGTTTGCGTGCAAGCAAATGCTATTCTTCAGTTTTATACACACCCTATTTTCCTGTGAAATAAAAATGGTTCCATCCACTTGAAGCCACCCACTTCTTGCATCATCTCTTTGGATAAGTTTCCATGTGGAAAAATATAGTCTAAGTGATTAATTTTAATTAATTGTTTCTTGTTATGAGCATGTTGATTTTATCTTGATTTATTTGATTTGTTTTTTCAAGTTGCGGTGTGCTTTTTTGGAAGACATCAATTAACATTTTTTTCATTCAAACATACTAAACAAATCATAGAATCGATTGTGTACATTTGTGGAACATCACAAGTATCATAAACCAGCTAAGCTCTTTGTGAATTCTTGCAAGTTCCTTTTCCGATATTCATTTGGCTTCCTTATTGATGACTTACAAAAGTGCTTATCACTTATCATGTTATCATGGAGTGGTCGGCTTTGTATGTTTTTTGAAGTGAGAATCAGGAAATAAAATGTGAGAAAAAATATTGAAATCGGGGATAATTGATTTTAAGCATCTCCAAAGCTGTATTTTCTTTTCTGATTTTGTTTTTTACATTCCAACTTTTATGCTATAAACTGTCTATGCATTCACTTTTGAGGTCTTCTGAAACAGGTTCTGTTCAGACATCTGCAGGAGAAGCTTATCCAAACTGAGGTATGACATGCACATGTGACATTGCCAATTAATCTTCATGCTCATCCATCTTAATTTTGGATCTGGTGGTTAATTACTAAGTTGTTGTCTGATTAATTTAAAAGATTATGTTCAACTGCTTGTTTATTCTGTCAGTCCATTGATATTCTTGTTTTCCTTGTTCCAGGCGAAGCTCAAGGAATCCCAATATCAGTTGGCACCATGGCATTCAGATATGGGCCAAGCGAATGTTGCTTCTCAGTTACCTTCTCCTTCAACTGGCATAGACTTGGTAATTTGGCATGCTCTCATCTCCTTTATTCTTATATGGCAGTACAATTTTTAAATTTCTATTATTTTCCTGCCAGAACAAAGTTGGACTTGAATTGGTGGCACAACCAACATATTCCCATGAAAAGATACCAGTGCCTTCTCCTGATGTTCGGACAACTGAATGGGATTTACTGAGTCATCATCAAAGACATATGGGTGGTGCTGGTGCTATCAGCATGGAAGCTGAGGATGTGGGGAGATTTTCACCTCTTGCAAGCAGGTGAGCCTGGTCAATGGAGACTGCTACTGAATGTACAAATTACAACCATCTTCATATGTTGGTGGGTTCTGTTTTCATAAATTCTTATGTTGGTCACAAATGCATGATCATTGTGTAGTGCATGTTAGTTTGTGCAGGAATGAGCTTCTCTTGACATTGAATACTCCTGCATATGAGCTTCAAAAGAACTAAGCTTTGTGCACCTTGCTTTACCTTTTAACTAAGTTATGAAATTCTTTTGTTGCAATTCCGTCTCATGATTCATTTAGAGCCATTTTATGGGACCTTCTTTTTTATTAGGGCCTACATAGTGTCTTCTTTTTGAAGAAAGATTCAGGAAAATAACTATGAAGAAAAATTTTAATCATGGGTGTTGCTTTTATGGGATTGAGTGGCTATATTCTTTCATGAAGAATGAAAAAGGTCTATAATGGAATTGCAGAAGGGGTATTAAGAGTCACCAGAATATTATTTTGCATGATATTTGTTGTGGAGAGTAACTTGTAACTTACATCCATGCACTGTGGATAATAAGAAATCCATACACCCCAACCCAATCAATTTGCGATTAAGGCTTAGTTGAGTTGAGTTTACTTGCTTGATGGCGTAGTCTATATTGGTCTTCTTTGGAGATTGTTACTTGCATGGCTCAAGGCAAAATAGACGAGCTTAGTGGCAGTTCTGATGTTCCTTTGGAGTGTTCAGTCTCTCCGTAGGAACATAGAGAGGAGAGGCTGAACTTTACATATGTCATTGTCCTTTCTTTTACTCTAGGCTTTTCTTAGGTATAGCAAAATAGATGACATTGTGTTACGAAATCAAAATCCTTGTCAGTTGTTTTGGTACTGGCAAACCTTTAGCCTTTGTTTGGAAGAGAGGAAAATAAGGGAGGAAGGAAAATAAGGAGAAAATAAAGGTGGAAAGTAATTTTCCTTTGTTTGAAAAATGAAGAAAAATATAGAGAGGAAAGAAAGTAATTGCTATTTTCCTTCATGATTAGTCACTGCAAAATGGAGAATAATGGAACAAAATACTATTCATTAAAATTTCATTTTTATCAATAACTTTTTATTTTTCTTTTTTATGCAAAAAAAGGATAAAATTGTAATTACATTCAAATAATTATTTTCTACGTTATTTTCCTTCCTCTTTTCCAAACATGTGGAGGTAAAATAAGAGAAGGATTCATTATTTTCTTTCCTTCCATGATAAAATTCCCTAAAAAGGCCTTAGTATTCCATGATTTTGAAGATAACCTAGAAGATTAGCAATCTCTTTCAGCAACTTAAAGTCCCAGCATCTGCCATTGGGTCGCATGACTCTAGATGATAAAAGTTCCCTAGCCAATTAAGCTGTCAATTTTTAGGATTTCTTTAGTATGATTTTGTAAATGATGTATATGCTCCCATTTTCTGGCCTTCCTCCTGTTGCCTTGATTCAGTATGTTGCTGTTTTCCAGGAACCCAGTAAGACATGAAATACCAACACAGTATGTGGTTACTGGGGTTGATTCTCGTGCTGTACAGTACAGTGAAGAAACCACTAGTAAGCAAGTCACATTTCGTGAACCTTTTAGTACAAATGAAATGGATGGTCTGGATGGAGGACACCAAAATGAGAGAGAATCTTCAACAAATTGGGGAACCACTGCCCTTGAGGATCCCAACTCCTCATATTCACCTTTCTTACCTCCTGTTCTTGAAGAACCTTCTTCCTCCTTTTCTGAGGGTGAGAAAAACTTGCTCATTAGTCCATTTTGTTACCTCAGTTTTTGTGTAAGCTATATTCTTCACTACCAAGGTTGGGCTACGTTTTGATGTGCAGCAGCAGATGATGATCCATTGCCAGCAATTGATGGCCTACAAATTTCAGGAGAAGCGTTTCCTGGACGAGAACTCCAGGCATGTGGATATTCTATCAATGGAACAACCAGTTGCAATTTTGAGGTTGGTTTCATTATGGCTTCATTGCCCTCATCTATTAATGCCTTTGAACATAATTTTTGGTGCGTATTAAACATCTTATCTTCCTGCATTTCTGTGTGGTGTTATTCACTTTCTTTGACTATTTGTTGCAATATCAGTGGGTACGCAATTTGGAAGATGGATCTGTTAGTTATATTGACGGTAATCCTTGGAACCCCCTCTCTGTCTTATTTCCCAATATCTTGAAGCTGTTTCCTAAAGAAAAAGATGTGGTAATTACAGGAGCAAAACAACCAAACTATCTTGTAACTGCTGACGATCTTGATTCCTACCTTGCTATAGAAGTCCAGCCCCTGGATAACAGGAAGCGTAAGGTATAATGCCTAGTTGGATTAACAGTACATGTACTATAAAACTTGCCTAGCTAGTTGATTATATGGATTTTCCTTTTTTTTTTTTTGTCTACTTTCCTCATTCAGATGTATTTTGCCGTTATGGTGAAATTTTTTTTTTTGAAAAAAACAAAGACGCAAAGTAAACATAATTGCATTGTTGCATAATGATCTGCACAGGCTGATCATATGACCACTGAAATGCATATTCTCTTAATTGCAGGTATGAATTCTATGTGCTGATCTTGTGCCATGCCAACATTATAGTGTTACTGTATAACAGCAGTATATTTGAAGTTTTGCAATTTCACATGATAATTTGCACATCATATGTCCATTTAAATTCCCATTCTCTTCATTGCAGGGATGGGATTAATTTGTTGATTTTGTACTTTATCAACATTTTGGCTATACATGTTCTGTTTGCAGACATTAACGTTTTACACATGCACCTAGATCCCAATGAATATGTACTTGGAAATCTGTTTGACTTCAGCAAGGACTTCTGTTGTGGCTACTTGTTTAAGTGATAATGTAATATTCTTTTTAACACCATGTTTTTCTTTTTCTGGTTCTCTTTTTGAATTTTTCCAGGGTGAGCTTGTAAAAGTATTTGCAAATGAGCAAAGAAAGATAGTTTGTGGTTAGTGATCCATTATTATCACTTCTATTGTACATTGGCATTGTTATGGTTGAAAGCGCTCTTACTGTTATTATTAATTTGCTTTCCCATTGATCATAACATTTTAGCATCTTGCATGTTGTGTGTAATAGCTTTTTCCTGATTTTAGTATCATGCATACTGGTTGTCTTATCCTAAATTTTTTTCTCCTTTTGAATAAGTGGACTGATTTTTGTTCCTTGTAAAATTCAGTAAGCTTGTTTACTCACTCATCAAACATTGTCCGTTGGACTTCCTCACCTGGTTTTCTCCTTTATTGCACAAGTTGTGGTTTTGACAGTAGTTACCATTATGCACGTTATGTTAAAAATGTCAGGACCAGCAACCGGGTTCAGAAAACCACCAGCTATGAGTCCTGATAGAGTGAATCATAATCATTAGTTAATATCATGTACAATATTTCGCTGCTCAATTAAACACCAAAGTTGCACGTTAAGCCTCCAGCAGTTCTTATTCTCAACTTAGTAATCTAAACCAATTATGATGTCAATGGTATCATCACTTATAAAAACTCTAACACACTTTAGCTACAAGTCAAACATTGCATTCAAGCCTTGATATGTAATTGTGTGTGTGTGAAATCATGAATGAATTGTAAAATCTGAAACACACTCCAGCTCTTTAAGTAATTATTTGTTTGGTTCCTTAATTTATTGCTGCTGTGGAATTATTATATTCAACGGGAAAATGTGACATTCACACTTTCTTTTCAACAGATCCTGAAATGCAGCATCATATCCAGAGAACTCTTCAAACTGGTCATACTGTATATAAAGTATCCTTATCGGTATGACTTTTGGCAGAGTAAAATGCTTTAGTTTTTTCCCTTTCATTTTTTATTCCCTTTATCATTTTGCGTTTTCCTTTTATAATATAGAGACATAGCTGATAGTACATGTCTTTTTCATGTTATAGACAGAATATGTTGGTATTTGGGAGCCAGCCACTTTGGTGATTAAGAGAGATGGTTACAGTATCAAGTTTAGTGGATCTAGTGGTGTTGTAGTCAATGAGAAGTTTTCCCCAGCCACAAGTGTACGTTTCTTTGCTTGCTTACTATTATTCTCTCTTTGATGTCCTGTGTGAATGATTAGATGCTTCTTTGATTGTAATAACATCTCTTTTTGTGCTCTAAAGAGCTTTTATTTTTAATGTCTTTTTTTTGTTGTTGGTTTTTTTTTCGGGGAAAAAATTTGGAGATTTTATTTGGTTGGCAAATCAGGAAATTTTTTCGCTACCATCTTAGTTGCTGTTCTGTTTCATGCAAAGCAAAAGAAAAGTGGCACCTGCAGATGAGTACTGAATTTTTCTTGTTCCTAGGAATGAATTGAACCAATTTTTTTGGTTTTAAAACTTATGAACTGAACTGAATATCAGTTCTATTTGGTCTTTTGGCCTTTTTTTGGTTACTTTGACTCTTCCTGTTAGGTAATGTGTCACTTTTTAACTAATTTGACAATAGATTAATGAAAATTTTAATTTTTTATTAGGATTAACATTTTATTTAATTTTTTAAATTTTGGTGCCTCACCTCTTTCAACCACATGCTTGTGTCTTGCGCTTAGGCTCCTGTGTGCCTCGAGTCTTTTTAAACATTATGTAAATATGAACCAAAACTAGCAGTTCATGAGCCATGGCCAGGTCCTAACATTACGTTACAAGAAATTGTTTAGTTGTATGTTAGTAAAAGCTAGGCAAAATAAAGGAGAGGGGTTGGAAAGCGTGGAAAAGGAGAGGTAGCAGAATTACAATTCTGTAATGAACCATCATGTTCTGCATTGAGCTAGTGATTGAGTACAATGACTGAAAGGAAAAGATGGAAAAAGAGAGACTTGGCTGAAAGAAAACAAAGGAGAAATTATGTCAAGAATGCAGAATACGGGGTTAAGAAAAATATAGAGGAAGGACTATAGAAGGAGATGTTGTATATTGCTCGTGACTAATGTGTAAAATCACATGGGATTCTTTGTTTCTTTCATTTTTTTATTTGCTTTTGAATGTGTGGGATCCTTGTTGCATAACTTGTATTATTCAAATTAATGTTGAAGATTTATGGAATGGAGTAGTGAAAAAATGAGAAAAGAAAGTTGCTAAGTGAATGTTGCAAAGGCGATGCCTGGGTAGCTTGTGCATACCTTGACAATAAAGCATGTGCTTGCATAACGTCACCCACCTCCTAGTGTTTGAGGCTAAACTTCTGCTTTGTGCCCTAAGGCATGCTTTGTATGTAGCACGTCAATCCAGACATGTTGTTTTGTAATCTTTATTCAACAAACTTTAATGAGATATTGCATGGAAGAGCATCTGGTAACTTCTTGTACACATGTTAGACAAGCAGAACAGCACAATGAGAGTTTTCAGTTTTGACATTTTCATTTTAGTGGTTACAAACAGACTTTCTATTGGAGGCTAATGGAGATTCATTAGTATTCTTCTCTTACCACTTTTAGATCATCCATAACATCGTATGTTGCTTAGTCTGATTACATTTTTACTTTCTGTTTTGTAGGTCTCAATCCCATACGGGCAGCCTACAGAATTTGTAATTAACAGTTCTAATAGTGTTCAGCATCACTTGCGCACAGAAAACGACTCGATGGATATCAGCTGGTGAGTTTCAATGGTTTCTTAAATCTTAATTTTCCTTCTTGTTATAAGAATACGCAACTAGACAGCAAGTATTGGAATTTATGGACAAGGAATTTCAAAAGAGTTTAAGTAAATAAATTATTTAGAATTTATAGTTTGAATAAAAATTTTTGAAGAAAATAAATATTTTTTTTCAAGTTGAGATGTTTGTATTACTTCGATTTAAGGTTTTTTTCTTCCTTTATAATGCAACATCTGACACAGATAGATGCTAGTCGATAATTGATTGTTAACCAGACATGCTCCAGGTATTTTATGTCAGGTTTTTTATTTCCTTACTTTTTTTCTTCCCCTCTTGCAGTTCAAGAGACACAATTGTGATCACCTTGAGATTATTCATCAAACGGGTAAATTATTGTTCTCTCCCTCTTGGTTTCTTTCTGTTCTTTAGTTTGAATGACATCGAATTCTGTTACCATTTACATTTATTTTGGCCCGGAGACTGAATAATGCTGCTTTTGGGAAGAGGTTCATACATTGGGTTTCTATTCTACAGTTTGTTTTTGCCTGCCATTTGACAATGCAGATGATCCAGTCTTTCGTACATGTTGCTTTAAGATGTAGATAAGTGAAAGATACTTTAGTACAGCATGCTAAAGAATTGGAATACCATAAAAGAATTTTTTATTGCAAAGTAATTTGTACTTTGTGCAAAAGGAAACTTCATATGGCAATCTAGATGACATGTAGCATGCAATCTCCTTGTATGTAATTATTCTCTCAATAGCTTATCTAAATGTTGTATTGGCATATTGCAGGCTGGTGAAAGAAGGAAAGCGAAGAAAAAGGGTCTATTCTTTCATAAGTGAGGATGATGTTAATTTTGTATTGCAGCTCTGAGATACATAGCATAGCATATATGGTGTTGTGGAAGGGTATATAGTTGTGCATTCTACTCTGATGGACTGCTCCTGCTCCTCCTTCTCCTCCTCCGCATATTTCAAGTAGGTTCTTTTCCAACTTCTAATACGCGACTCTACTGTGTACTGTTACCGTTTGTAATATCTTTTTTGGGGTGTTGGCTCATTCCTCCTTCCATCATGTGTAGAAAGTACGAGTTTAAAAGCCAAAATATTATCCATATGATTGAAAAAAGCAAAACAGCAAGGTGGATTTTGCAAAAATTACACCCCCATTGATCCCAATTTATGTGTTTTTGTGGCGACAGTGTAGTGTAGTCATCTCTCTCTCTCTCTCTCTGCCTTTATTGTTTGATGTTAATTTTCATTTGGGATTGTTTACGGTCTTGACTCCCTCAACTTCATGCGAAATCTCCAAACTATAATATTCAATTAAATATTAAGTGATTTTTGTAAAATAATATTATGAAATATAATAGTATTTAATTTATTATTTCAAAATTTAATAAAGGGATGTTTACCATAACACATATATATATCTCCTTAATGTTTTCTTTGGTGGCATTCAATGTTAAGTCTTTTGATCATTTAGACTGCTCATATCATACCAATCATTAAGTTTATTTAACTTTGTTAAAATGACAATAAAAGTATACAGAAATTCCCATATATATTATCAATGTTTTTTATTTTGAAAATTGTAATAAACGTCTTGATATTTTTGTATAATATTGTACATTTTATTTCATAAAAATCGTTAAAAATATATTACTTATAAAAATAAAAATTAGAATATTAAATTAATGTTTAAGGATTTTAGTAATTGGAAAAGGATATGTATTCTCATCCTAATAATATATTTATTCTAATAAATTTAACATTTTAACACTATTGCTTCTAATTTTTTATTTAAAAAATAAAAATATAGTAAAATATCATTAAAATTTTAAATTATATTTAAAAGGTTTTTATTTTAAGTTTTTGATAAAATATGAAATGAAAATCTTGATATAAAAATAATTAAATTTAAAATTTATAAGTCAAAAAAAAGTTTATAAAATGAAAAAAATTAAATATTTAATCCTAATTAGATCTAAGAAATTTTCAACCCATAATTTTAAAATTTTTAAATCTTATGTATTTAAAAATGAAAATAATTTTATTTAACAATCATATTAATATATAATATTAAGTAATTAAAATTTTATACATAAAAACTAATACTCTTATTAATTACATTAATATTGAATATATCATATTTGATTAATAAAATTGTAGAATCCAAAATTTTATTTTAAAATAACTTTGAATTAAGAAAATTTAAGGTTAAAGTTATAGATATTAAAATGAAAAAATAAAAATATTAATAACTTATTTATATTTTTCATTTATTTATTTATTTTATAAAATTAAATAAATTTAACAATTTTAATAACAAGTATGATCTAATTAAACTATAAACTTAACGTTGATAATAATAAAACTGATTAAAGAATCGGTTCCTAGTTAAAATTCTCAGACCGACCGGTTCGGGTACAAAAAGACTCTATTCATTGTTAGGGTTTATGCTCCATTACTCCCACTGCTACCTTAACCACCGAGAGGAAGAAGAATAAATCTAAATTCATCACTGAAAGAGTAAAACAGAAATCTAAATAAGCAAAAAGAAGGAAATGGGATTCTCAATGCAGCCATATGGAATTCAATCGATGCTAAAAGAAGGTCACAAACATCTTTCTGGTCTTGACGAAGCTGTTCTTAAAAATATCGATGCTTGCAAGCAACTCTCTGCTATCACTCGCACCTCGCTTGGTCCTAATGGTACCCTTTTCTCATCCATTTCTTACTTTTTCTCTCTTAATATTTCTGGGTAGTAATGGGTTTTGGGTTCCTTTTGATTTCTTTGGTGGGTGGTTAATTATTTGTTTTCGTGTTATAATTTTTTTAGGTATGAACAAAATGGTTATCAATCATTTAGACAAGCTTTTTGTGACCAATGATGCTGCCACCATTGTTAATGAACTTGAAGTTCAACATCCTGCCGCTAAATTATTAGTATTAGCTGGAAAAGCTCAGCAAGAGGAGATTGGTGATGGTGCTAATCTGACCATTTCTTTTGCTGGTGAATTGCTTCAAAATGCTGAAGAGCTTATCAGAATGGGACTGCATCCAAGTGAGATCATTAGCGGATACACCAAATCAATCGACAAGGTTATTATTAGCATTATCCTTTTTTTAATATATTGAACGATGATGTTAACTTTTGATTTTGAAAGTGATGAAAAAGATATTTTCTTTTAGGCTATCGAAATCTTGGATGAACTAGTAGAGCCAGGTTCTGAAACAATTGATGTGCGGAATAAGGAACATGTCATTGTTCGGATAAAATCTGCTGTTGCAAGTAAGCAATTCGGTCAAGAAGACATTTTATGCAATCTTATTGCTGATGTAAGTTTGTTGATTAGTCGTGTTGCATAGCTCTTGTATTTTAATGGATGGTCATGGTATAAAATTTTCCCTGTAATCATATTTTACTTGCAATTCCAGGCATGCCTCCAAGTATGTCCTAAGAACCCAGCAAATTTTAATGTGGATAATGTGCGGGTTGCGAAGCTTGTGGGTGGAGGTTTGCATAATTGTACAATAGTTCGTGGAATGGTGTTGAAAAGTGATACAGTGGGTACCATAAAGAGAGTGGAGAAGGCAAAGGTGAGAGCACGCTTTTCTAGTTCAGCATGATGTTAAATTTGACAGAATTTTTGAATTTCCTTTAGGCTTTTATCCATGTTGGTGTTTCTTTTTTTTTTTTTTGCTTTTCTTAATGACTTTTTGCTGGGGTTGCTTTGAATAAATATGAAATGTACGTATTAAACTTGTTAATGATAGTAAGACGGACTTGTTCTGTTAAATCTATCGAGTGCCATTAGTTTTTCATATTCCTACTAACTAGCTCATCAATTAATGAAAATGGTCCACGGAGTTTTGTGGGCATTGTCGTTAATACTTCATCAGCGAATGGTTGTCTTGCAATTTAATCTAGTTTCTTAGGAAAAATAATGTCAATAAGGACTATTGATATGGTCATTACTTGAGTTAGTGCTTAAAATTACTTATCTTGCTATCTTCTATTAGAATAAAAATAATTAGAATACTCATAAATGGTCCACATGGTTTCCTAATGTTGGCAGTCCTCCAGTATTTAGATATGTCATGTTGGAAGCCCTTTTTGTGGAGAACTATAAACTGGAAATGCTTTGTTGCACTGGTGAAGCATTAATGTTCATAATTGCAATGATATTTCAACAATCCTATTATTATGTTTTACATCTTCCATCAATTATGAAATTCTTTGTGCCTATCACTAATATCCGTTTACCTATTGCAAACTTTGGACTGTGAACCATAAAACTTGAAAGTTTATTACTTTCTGATGCATTCCTGAGATAGTTATTTTGAGGTTGTGATGAAAGGAAATATTAGACAAGCTCATGAAAGAAGTTATGTTATGGAAAATATTGGAGTTTTGATATTCAATATCAGTCAATTGTCAGCTTCCATTTATGGTTGAGGTTCTGTCACTTAATGTATTTGTGCTGCTCCGTTATAGTATATTATGTAAAATATAAACAAGAAATGCATAAGTATCTTTAAACCATGAATCATGTTTCTGATGCTTAAATTCACTTTGCTAGTTATATTTCTTTCAAGTCATCTACAGTACAGTAGCTTTTGAACTTGACAGATCATTTTTCTTTCAAAGGATCAATTGATAGTAAATTTGATAAATGCTGGTGTATCTGTATAGGTTGCTGTGTTCGTTGGTGGTGTTGATACTTCAGCAACTGAAACCAAAGGGACTGTCCTCATCCGGTCTGCAGAGCAGGTATATTTTAAGGATTTGCATTGGTTTTTGATTTGTTGGTTTTTCTTCAAAATGAGGGACTGTAGAGATGAGTTACTGTGCATGCTGATTTTCTTGTCCCTACTTATGGCGTTGCAGCTAGAGAACTATGCAAAAACTGAAGAAGCTAAAGTTGAGGAGCTCATTAAAGCTGTTGCAGATTCTGGTGCCAAAGTAATTGTTAGTGGAGCAGCTGTTGGTGAAATGGCACTTCATTTTTGTGAACGTTACAAGTATATTGAGTTTCAAACACTATCTTAGTTTACTTTGTCTTTTCCTCCTCAAGTTTTGTGCAACTTCTATTTGAATATGTAGCTGTACATGTTTCAACTACAATGAATTTCCATACTGGATGCTTATGTACTTGATTGTTTAAATTTTTTAGAACATTTTTGGATGCAGGCTAATGGTTTTGAAGATTAGCTCAAAGTTTGAATTGAGAAGATTTTGCCGCACGACTGGTGCTGTTGGTCTTGTAAGCTTAAAACCTTAAAGTCAGTTTCTATTTTTTGAAAGCTCCTTCAAATAAAATGCCTTTTTTGTTGTTGCCACAGTTGAAGCTTAGCCCACCAAACCCAGATGACTTGGGATATGTAGATTCCATTTCAGTTGAGGAGATCGGTGGTGTTAGGGTGCGCTCAACTGTTACCCCTTTAATCATAGCTTATTTGTTTTCAGTGGTTAATTTTCCTTCATGCCTATTGTTAACCTTAATCTTTATTATTTATTTATTATTTAAATGTGTAGGTTTGTGTTGTTAAGAATGAAGAAGGTGGAAACTCCGTGGCCACTGTGGTTTTACGGGGCAGCACTGATAGTATACTTGAAGACCTTGAAAGAGCTGTTGATGACGGAGTGAACACATACAAGGTTGTTTTCACTAATCTTGTCCTTTTTTTAGTTCAATTGATTCCTTGTTTCTCTGTTTCTTGAATTTCAATCTTTTACAGACTTGCAGGGATACACTTATGTTCAAGTAAATAAAACGTAGAAGAAAATTTTGAAGGATGTCATATAAAAAGTTTCTGCTGTTCCTTGTTTTAATTTCACTAATTTCTTCAGCTTAATTTAACTTACCACATCTTATTGACAGGCAATGTGTAGGGACAGTCGTATAGTTCCTGGAGCTGCAGCAACCGAAATAGAACTGGCTAGAAGACTGAAGGAGTTCTCATTTAAAGAAACAGGGTAATTTGTTTATTTCGTTTCTCTTCTTCCTCTTGATTATATTATTGACAAATTGTATTTTATGTGTTTGCAGATTGGATCAGTATGCCATTGCCAAATTTGCTGAGAGTTTTGAGATGGTGCCTAAGACATTGGCCGAGAATGCTGGACTTAATGCAATGGAGATTATATCCTCTCTCTATGCTGAACATGCATCTGGAAATACCAAAGTGGGTATTGACTTGGATGAAGGTGTTTGCAAGGACATTTCAACCGTGAATATCTGGGATCTTTATGTCACGAAGTATGTCTTTTCCCTTTCATTTTCCTGCTTTTCTATGAGTGCTACGTAACTTGCACAAATTGCATTTATGTAGATACATATTCGCCTGCTCATTTTGTGCTTGAATTAGATTGCTCTCCATCACATGAATCATATGATTCTATATTTTATTCGGTGTAAGTAGGATTCTTTCTTCCTTTTGTTTCTCAGGTTTTTTGCTCTCAAGTATGCTGCAGATGCTGCTTGCACCGTATTGCGAGTAGACCAGGTATTTTTGTTTGGATGATTATTTTCTTTTACAGAAAGCCTTCAGTGTCTTCTGTATGATGATATGCTCTTTGCATTTTTCTTTAATTGGTCCATATTTTGCTCTATCGAGGGCAAGTCAGCGATATAACTAGAGAGCAACTTATCTGATTGTCTATTCTGATGATGATCATCGTCTATTCTGATGAGAGTTATGATTTATATTCTGTCACCCACTGACAAATTTATGATTGTATGAATGACAAAGGGATTGCCAGCAATTTCTTATATTCATTTGAATTATTCTGATAGATGTAACAAATAACGGTAAGGTTGAATCTCGGTGTTAACTTTCACCTTTTCTTGATACATTCTGCAGATCATAATGGCAAAACCAGCAGGTGGTCCAAGGAGAGAGCAACCTGCAGGAATGGATGAAGACTAGTTTTTCACATGACCATAATTATCATTTTGGCCTTTTCTTGTTTACTATGAAAAATGCAAAAGACCATTGCTTTGTAAATGATACCTTCGGATCCGAATTTCCTTGATGATGATGATGATGATCGGTGAGTTCTTGGATCAGGGTGGCTGTCTTAACCGGAAAATGTTGTGCTTGGGGCTGCTTTAAACAATTCCTAGTATTCATTATTGCATGGTTGGTGTTCTTTTGGCGATTGCAGTTGCATTCACATGTGCTGTTTCTCACTTGGCTTATTGAGTTTATGGCTTATGTTGACATGTTTCAAGACTCATAATTTATTTCCTTTAAGGGCATGCTTTCAAATTAAAAGATAGAAACCCCAAAGTAACATATTATGGTGAGAGCTTAACTCATCCAAGAATCATGGAAGAACAGCAACACCAAACCGAACATGTCTTCCAATTAAATCTCTTCCTTTGTCAGCTCTCTGTCTACATAATGAAAATCACAAAAGAAACAGCAGCAATAATTCGAATAATTTGAATTATTCCAATCCTCTCTATATACATTTTGGTTTTATATAGATTTCTTCATCCCTCAATGCATTCAAAACCATTACAAATCAATAACCAAATTCCAAACAAACCAGCACAGATGATCAAATCCAATATCAAAACACTCCAAACAAGTTCTCTCCAAATCTGCTTAGCTTGTTGCCTTCCTTCACCCATATAAAACTCGCCACCATTTTTGTTATGCATTGGTACCGAAAATTCCTTGTTCATCACAGCAATCCCTTTCCCATTACCTCCTTCTCCATCTCCGCACCCTAAATCCTGCTTCTTCCTCCTCGTTAGAAATTTTCCTGGTTCTGAAAGCAAAGATCTCATAATTGATATCATCCCTCTTATTGAATTCTTCGTCTCCTTTGGCATTGATTCCTCTGCATTCAAAGATAACATAACCTGAAAAACAGGACCGAAATCACCTTGGAAACAATTACTACCAAGGTTATCGATTTCTTGAACATGCTTTGACCTGATAAACTCCTCAAACGCAATCTTCACCCGGTTTAAAACCCAAATGGATTCGGACTTCTCAACGCTTTCATGGAAAATGAGAAAATATGCAAATGGGTCGTTGATTAAGAAAGTGTAGGTTCTTTCACGCACCGTATGAGAGAATCCTGAATGGTGGGGAGGTGTCTTCTCTATGCATTTTTGAGCTATAACTTCAATTCCTGATTCTTTCGAGGAAATGAATTCTGCAAGAATTGTGGGTCCTTTTGCAATGCAAGCATAGATGATCAAATCTGAATTTGAAATCATTTCATGGGTTTCTCTTTTCCTTCACCCAGAAAACAAAGAAACGATCAATTCAGAAGAGAAAGAGAGACTTAACATGGATTTTCTATATAATCTTGATGGGTTTTCTTTGATTTATGTGATTCAATTGTAAAATTGGAAGTCTCAACTTGATTCCAACGCGCATTTGATCGATCTTCTCTTCAAAAAAACAAAATTTCCTGCTAAGAACTCTCTTCGTTTATGGTTCGAAGTGGATGAAAATGAATGGAACATACGAATGAAAGGAAATCAGAAGTAGAAGGTAACAGAATAACGGCCGGACCGGTTTAAATTGGTCCTCCTCTTCGTCATTAAGTACGGATAACAAAATTACTATCCAAATCCTAATTTTCCTCATATTTACAACATTCAACCCGATCATCTCATTATTAATGTAAATAAGGGTGTGAATGTTATGAAAGTATAAAATCTAAGCGCTTAATTGATTAAATCATAAGTTTAGGCCCTTAGCTATTAAAAAATTTGGATTTAAACTTTATTTATATATAAATAATACAGTTAATTTCTAATTAATCATATATATTTAAAATAATTATATCTAATATAAATTTATAAAAATAAAATTAAAATGATATAATTTTGAGATAAATTAATTGTTCATAAATTGAAATGATTAATCCAAAATTCCGCGGGAAAATCAAACTGTTGTAAAGTGGGAGCTTTCGAGAAACTTAGGGACGAAGTAAAGAGAGGATGGAGAGGACCATCCATAATGATTTAGTCGAAATTGACTTCTACTGTACACTTCGCAATGTGCTATGATACGCCTGGTGCGCATAATACCCTAGGATTTTGGGCCTGGTCTACTCTTCGACACGTGTCACGTTGTTATTCGCCTCTCGTACCATACACACCCCTTTTATGCTTGCTTATTCACCAAGGTGCCCTTCGCTATACAACATAAAAGCCAATCATAACCCCAACTTTGAATCCACGTGTCAAGCTGAGGAATTTCACGACGCAAAACGCATCATGCGTATATTAGAAGCAATAGACTTAACATGCGCTCTGTAATCATTTCGCATTCCCTTCAGTGACTCCTCGCTTTTCGTCAATCCTAACTTCACTCTACGTGTGATCACTCGGCTCTTCAATTTTCTAAACAAAAAAAAAAAACAAAAAGAGGGAGAAGGGAAGAAAGATAACCAAAATCGTCGCTGTTTTGTGTTCTCTCACTCGTCGTTTCAAGCTCGTAAGAAATTTACCACCTTCAAAGAGGTAATCACTATCATCTTCTACGCAACTTGTTCCGAGGAGCAGTTTTCGTGCGTTTCTGGTTTTATTTTGCAGTATAAACGAAATTCTCGGTTTTCGATTATATGGAATTTCTGATGATTATGTATAACTTCTTTCTTTTACTGATCATGCTTATAAGCAATAGCTTCTTGTTCTGTTTATATAATCATTTTCTTTTGTTGATTATGCTTAAGCATGAGTAGGTTTTATCTTGAAAAGGAAATGCATCACGTGTTCTGTTATGTAAAAATCAAATTTTTTTGCTTGTTTTGTTTGAGCTGTATGTTTTGTTTGTCATGCTTACAAAGATAAACAATTTTATAGGTGTTTCTGATCATCACTTTACCCTGACAAAAATGCTTTAAGTTTTCTATAATGTGTAAAAAATTTCATTTATGGATCATGTTTGAGCTATTTTTCTTCATTTTTCTCGAAGATTCTTTTTCATGTATGCTTGGTCTAATTTTAGCTTAAAAATTAGTGCTTCTTTTTCCTCCTTGTTTGCGCTGCAAGTTTTCTCGTCTTTTTGGAAATCAGATGTTTTTGTATTGAAAAGCATTTTTTTGGGTAATTAAGTGTTTCATTTAGCTTAAAAATAAGTGTTTTAATGTCTTTGTATTTTGTTCAACAGATTCTTGGATAAAAATGGAAGCCAGGGGTAAAAAGAGACTTGTTGAGGATGATCATGAAGCACAGGAAAAAATTTACATGTTTAAAATATTAATACCCGATGGCTTAACTGTAGGGTTGAGATTGATTGACCCTGGCAGTGCAATGGGGATTGCAGAATTTTTATGTAAGGTGAAAAAAGAATATGTTTTGCTTAGGCGACATCAAGAACCAAAAAGGAAAAGACCTGTGAATTGGAGTGGTGGAAATATGTACCTTGAAGATGCTAATGATAATAAATTCAGAAGTGGAATTAATTTCGCCTGTTTCAAGCCTCACAAATGTCACTTTCTAAAGTTTCATGTTAGTATTTTGTTAATCCATGAATGGTGATATTTTTTGTTGATTTACGTTTCTTTTGTATGGTTTTTTTTGGTGCACATTGGTTATTGACACTCGTTTCCTTTTGCTTGATTGTTCTTGGAATTAGGATGGATCTCCTGTGATTGCTGATACGTACGAGGTTGATGGCTATTCTATTTATTATATATTTTGAACTATCGGGATTAACCATGGATTGTTTTTTTGAATCTAATTTTTTTTAACTTCTCGGGTAAGTAACTTGCTTATTTGGTTTTGCAGAATATGTGGGATTTGACTCCCGATACTGATTTATTAAGAGAGTTACCTGATGAATACACTTTTGAAACTGCTCTTGCAGATTTAATTGTGAGTTGTCTTGTGAAACAGGTCTAGCTTGTGCTTAATTTGTTAGTGACGCACTTTGTCTGTCTTTCTCATTTACCAGGATAATTCGTTGCAAGCTGTTTGGTCAAAAGATACAAATGGTAGGAGATTGATTAGGTATGAATTTTATTGTTTTATTAGGATATCTTCTGTTTCTGTTTTTTTTTTTTGTGACATTTGTCAGAATGCAGATGGACTGTCATTGGAGGCTGTCATTTTTCCTCTAGATTAGATGTTTAAGTGTTTATAATCATGGCCTCTTGACAAATTTTAAATAATATCGAACAGCCTTCAACCCATCGTTAAAGTAATTCATCCTGCTTCTGCTTTTAATTTTTCAATTATTTGAAGCAAACGTTTTCATGATATCTGGCTACTTTCTAAGGTCTAGTCTTGACAAGCCATACTGATGATTGGTAATTGTTGGTTATTCCTGTATCTGCTGGGACCTAAAGTTAGCTTCGTTGAGTTGGTGACTATTGCTATTTGATAAGATGCATGCTATTTCAAATTTACTTCCATTGGTTTTCTGCCCTTATGCAATTTACTTCTGATCATTTCTTAAATTTTCAGGGTTGACATTTCCAAGGATAAAGTTTCAATTTTTGACACTGGTCCTGGAATGGATAATAGTGATGAAAACTCTATTGTAAAGTGGTATGTTACGTCAAATTTCTTGTTTAACCTGGTTCATTGGTCTTGATTTATTAAACAAGTCAACTGATGGTCCTACTGTGATCTAACTTCAGCTTATGCTAAGGGTTGCTTCAACAATACATGAAGTTTTTTTTTTAGGAAAATACGATATTAAATAAAAACCAAATGATTTTATGGCAGAAGAAATCGGATGTTAACAAATCTTAATATTTAAGTAGCAGTATTATTAATATGTGATCATGCTTGCATAATGTTGGGATGTAATTTGCTATTTCTGATGACTATACATTTCTCAGAGATCACTATAATTATGTAGTTTCTCAATATTTTTCGTGTGTTGGCTTATAATGTTAATAATGCAGGGGAAAGATGGGTGCTTCACTTCACAGATCATCCAAAGCAAAGGCAATAGGTGGCGAACCACCATACTTGATGGTATTGTGTAATGAAATTATGCTGTTCGTGATGCAGTTAAATTTCAATGCTCTAAAACTCCTGCGCTGGAAAATAGCTTTCTTCTTTTCATGGCTTTGATGTTTTCCCGTTGTTGTGTTATCATAGCAAACATTTCATATGTTTCTGCTTTAGATGATGAAAACTTTATCAATGATCATAGACGAGCTTTCAGATAATCAATTTACCTATGAAGTCCATTTGCTACAATTTACTCCGTGATACCTTATCTTTGCTGATACAGCCTTATTTTGGCATGTTTGGATATGGAGGGCCTATAGCATCTATGCATCTGGGAAGGTATCGCCTCTCCCTATCTGTCTCTGTCCTTTCAGTCATACAGAAACATACGCACACCAAGCTTAATAATGGAGGTCGCTATCAATTTAATGATTTTTTGGTCCCTTTTTGGCTCTAATTTATTATGCTGCATTCTCATAGGCGTGCTTTGGTCTCTTCCAAGACAAAGAAATCAAGAAAAGTTTACACTTTACATCTTGAGAGAGAAGCTTTGCTTAACAAATCTCGTGCTGGGCAGCTGGCTTGGAAGGTAATAATTTTGAAGACTTTTTTTTTCCACCTTACCATATGATATTCCCTAGTACATAGTCACAGGTTTTTGAACTTTCTATGTAGTTCCAGATTTGTTTATTATGTTTTATCGCAGACTAGAGGAGGAATGAGGAATCCTTCAAAAGAGGAAACTGAAAAATCTCCTCATGGAAGCTTTACAAAGGTGAAATCTATTGCATAAATTTTCTATATTAGGGTCCTTTCTATGTTTCTGCATGTTTTATCATTTCATTTTTAATCTTACGTTTTAATTTGAACGAGAAAGCCATTGTTTGGTTTTAGGGGATCACACAAACTGAGCTACTTGGATTTGAAATTTGAATTAATCCTAGTTCGAGCAACTAGTGATGCCAAGCTCGGAGACAATAGCACTCAACTTAAGCATTTATTTGTCAAGTTTTAGAGTTATTGAACATATAAAGATGGTCAATGGGTTATTTTATTCATTAAATTTGTAGCTTGACCTCAAATTCAGTCAGGTTTGACATCCAATTTTGAGCAACTTTTTAAGCAAAGCTAAGATTGTTCTGTAAATTAGATTGACTCAACTCAGCTTAAGTGCGATATAAAAAAGTTCTCTGTATGCCTTCATTTTTGTTTCTCTAGCGTTGAAGTTTACCAGAAAATTCTGTGAAGTCATTCAAGATCTTTCCTATTGTACCTCAACTTGGCATTTTGCACGACTACAATTATCACAAGTCTAGAGCGATTTCAAAACTTCATCCAAGTTTCCCGGGAAACTACAAAATTTTGTTAACAATTACATGCATGAGATTGCACAAAAACCTTATAGCATGTTTTCACATTTACATTGATAAGAAACTTTATCCTTTTCTTTTCTAAATATTTATTTGGATTTTTAGCCACCATATATGCACAGCCTTCACTTAGCACTTGAGCTGCACCTGTTGCAATTTGGTAGCTCCTTGAGTGTTGGATGTAATAAGCTTTTGGTACCAAAGAGGTGACATAAAATACTTATTAGATCTTTAGGTAGATTTTAATATTTGTTTCACAAATGTAACCCTCATATATATAGAAGGGTCTGTGTTGTTGTTTTGAGTTTGTGATATTGTCATAATAATGTGTTGTGAAATTACGCTAAATATTGGACAGGTGGAGATTTCGGAGATTAAAATGAAAAACATGGACGTATTTCAACTCCAGTGTAGGTTGAAGGATATCTATTTTCCATACATTCAGGTGAGATCAAAACTTTTTACTGTTTATTTTTATCGTTGAATATAATACAGTACATAATAGCGTACCATTACGCATAACTGATAGCTACAAGGTTAAATTATGCTTTTATTGAGATTCACCGTTACTATTACTTCTTTTGGCATTTAGACCGGTGGGCTTAGTTAGTTATTTCTATACACATTTTTAGATTTGATGTACCTTGCTTTGATCAGGTTGCAAATAGGATGAATGGAATATTTTATGTTTGTGGTTTTGTTTTGCTTGGATTAGTTTCATGATAATCATTTAGTGGGACAATCTTGTTCTTTTTAATTGCAGTTTTCACATTTTCTCAGTCGGGTGACTGCTGTTGCTTATTTCCATTTTGTTAGATGATAATTTGGCTTAGTTGTATATAATGCATGATTTTTCGAAAACTACTGGTTCAAACCCAGTTTGACATCGTTGAAGCTTCAAATCGAAGGCTAGACAAGATTTAAAACCCTTGAAACGATAAATCAGAAAAACCAATATCCTTGTTCATTTGTATCATGCAATTTCATGATTTATCCTCTTTTGTTCAAAATTGACAGTTTTTGATAAGACTATTTATTTGCAGTATGATGACCTATCCAACAAAGGGAAGACTGCCACACCAATTACCATTCAGGTTTCGTGCACCACTGTATTGATTAGTGCTTACATTTATGGCATGCAAGATAGCCTCATATTTTGATGTTTCTATATGTTTTTCTGTTCAGTATCTTTTATAGTCTGTAGTCTAAAATTTTATAGAATATATCATGCAATAAGCTTCTGTTTTCCAAGATATGATCATCAACCTTTGATGGGTCTATTGTAGAATAGAAAAAATTTTATGTTATATTTCTCATGATTTTTCCTTTCACGGATATATTTATTTTAGTTGTTGGGATGAAATTGCGTTACTGTAAGAACCTAGTTCTTTTACTTCTCGAGTGAAGGCTTGACAAGTTGATAATTAGCATACTACTCTAGCAGGAATGCAGTTTCATTTTGAAGGAAAAGGACCGGAGCAATGAAATATATGAGCAAGGAAATATATGTTCACATGTTTCTTAATGATCTTACGTCAAACTTCATGTTATGATGTTTAAATGAATACCATTTGTTACTGATAAATGTTTTTTTATTCCTAGGTTAATGGTGTTGATCTAGCTGAGATTGAAGGTGGAGAGGTTTCAATTACCAATTTGCATTCTTGTAATGGCCCAAACTTTGTTTTTCAGTTACATTTCACGTTCAAACAAGATCCTGGCAGAAGCAGAAGTCCAGGTGAACCTAATAGAATCATTTTGACCTTTAAGTCAATCGATGAAAAGCAACCTGAAGCTAACTTGCATATGCCAAATTGAGACGCAGATGATAAATTTTAAATTATGAATTTATAAGTGTATCCTCATTATTTCTTGTCCTTAATTTTTTGCTTGGGCACCTTGCATTGTCATTTCTCTAATACTCAACGTTCTAACTGTTATATTAAACTATTCTAAAGATTTCACCAATAGTGTAAGGCCTTGAAATGAATGATTGTTTTACATAACCCTGGATCTCCTATGATTGCTCTTGGCCACCTTGTTATATCAGTTAATCTAGCATAAGGTGAGGTGACCCTATGTTTATTTATGCCCCAAAGTTTTTGAGATTTAGAGGCATTATCGGGCCTTGTCAAATAGTTCAAGTTTTGGATTGAATGGATGTTTTAAATTAACAATTGTATATTACTTTCTTATCATAAGTTTTTAACCGGAGTATTATGGCTGAGAAACTTCAGGCGCAAGAGCATCTCAAGAAGCTAATGCATGTCTCAAGTGTGTTTATTTTCCTATTGCGGAGGTATAGTAAAATAAATAAACTTGTCAATTTCTTTTATTCTAAACTTGCGTAAAAACTTTGAACCCGTTTGTTACAGGGTAAAGAGAGTATTGAGAAGATCTTGGAAAGGTTAGAATCTGAAGGTTGTGAAATTTCAGAAAATTATGAAACCTTTAGTCGTGTCTCTATTAGGCGGCTTGGTCGTCTACTTCCAGATGCACGCTGGGTAAGCTGGCAATATTTTTTTGTCACTAATGGATGTGATAACTTCAGTAACTACTGCTTTTCTTGCAAGTAAAAGAAGGAAACTAATGAAAAGTTAATAGTACTTTTCCACCATGTCGTTAGACGCACACAACATCACTTGCAATACATTGTTTAAATTTGAATATTTTTAATGTGAATTTAGTGCATACCAAAACCATTCATTGTCCTAATTAGCTCTATTTATACTCCATGAGTTCTATTCTATCTTGGTGGGCAAACCTAATTGTTCGGCAGTTTCTGTACATCATGCATTATGCATTTATAAAGATTGTCTATGTTCCACAACCGTTTTATAAATGTTTTTTGCGTAAACTGTTCCTGTGTCAAGAATAATATTCCAGCCACGTAGTCCTCTCTCACCATGAATGCCTGTTTCAATATATTGTTACCAAAATATTTTTTCATGAAGGGAATATAAATACGAGTATCACGGACATCGTCATCACTTAACTAGCTGAAGGTGATATATTCTTGCTGATGCAATAGTGGACGAAGAAACCAATTGTTATTTGGAACATTTCTTTAGGATTGTCCTACAAATTTGAGTTTTTTTTTTTTTGAGTTCGTACCCTAGTAGTAATAGGACGCATACGGTTTCATTTTCTAGGAGCTCAGGTTCTTATGTGGTTATTGATTATAGTCTTGACTTGACTATCGATTAGTAAAGATTTTAATTACCCGGTCGCTTTGATTTGATGAAAGTTAAAGTCTTGTGCTCTAGAAATGCTTTGTCAGATCTGAGAGTTTGAATCATGTGCGAGATTAAAAAAGATGAATGCGTTTGAAATAGTTTCTTGCCTTGTGCTTACATGTAGGGTTGGAGAAAATTTTGAAAATGTCAGAAAAGCTTGATCTCGGAATTGACATGCTTTTAAAACTGAATTTAAACTACTTGTTACCAGAGAACACAACAGTTTTGCATGTGTGTTTATCATATAAACAAATTTATTTAAAACCTTCCTAATACGAATTTATATGCTACAACATGCAACCGTCAATGGTTAGAAGGAATTAATTATGGAGGTCATCTGTTCCCTGAATATATGTTACATCTCTATCATAGTTGCTTTCATGTTTTGTGAAGATGTACTTATCCTTCTATTTACACTTTGATGTGACTCATACACTTTATAACAGGCGCGTCTGCCATTTATGGAATTCAGTCAGAAAAAGGGAGACAATGCCCATTTATTGAAGAGATGCTGCTTAAGAGTTAAATGCTTTATCGGTGAGTGTTGTATTTACTCAACAATTAGGATACGAAGGAATAGAAGTAAGAAGAGAGTAGAGGAGAAATGGATTGTTGTATTCTATTATATTCTTTCTAATAATAACATATGTATATATAGACTCTGAATAACCCGTATACTGTGGCATAACAACCTGTCAGTAAAGGACCATAGTACTAAAAACCATCTACGTCTGCTAAGGCATGTAACAATAACCATAACCATTTGTCCCATTAGCCTATAATTCTACCGTCTGTTATTTATTCCTTCTCTTATATGTAATAGTGAGTTGGATGAAACATGATTATCTAGATATTGTTAATTATCAGCCTTTCTTTTTGTCTGTCTTTTATATTTAATTCCTTTTGTATGCTTCACCGAATGCTATTGTGATCACAGAAGCTGATGCTGGTTTTAATCCGACACCTTCTAAGGTAAGACATACTGATGCTTAAACAGGTATTGGTACTGTTTTATGCTATCGGCATTCTTCTGGCGTTCTTTTTAGCATGGTGATCAATATATTAGTAGAAAAAAGAGGGGCGAGGGGCAAGATCATTGCATTTTATCCTGCAAATCTTTGTGAAGGACTCACTGGAGCCACTAAAGTAGTTAATTGGGTCGTAACTTGAGTTTTGATTTTCAAAGATTATACGTGAAATTTAGCTGAAATAGAAGGGGAATAAGTGATCCGGCTGTTAACCTTTTCCTAGAAAGGGAAAAATGAATGGGTCGTTGAAAATGTTCAATGTTTTAGAAATAAGACAACGGGAAAGGCTGCAAGAATGGGGACCTACCATTTGAATGATAATTAATGATTTCTTTCTCTGATTTTCTATGTGTTCTCATCGTTGATACCGGCAAGACCCAGCCAGATGATGTCTACTGGTTGGTACTGAGAGGCTGAAAAAAGAGATTACTAAAGAGAAAAAGGAAGATTAAAGGAATATTATTTGAGAAGTATGTGATCCTCATGAATTTCACCCTGTCAATAAAAGGAACTATCGTAAACATTAAAGATGTACACCTAAATAGCATGTGTCCGAAAAAGTAGCAAATCTTTTACCTGTTTCAGTCATGGGTGTGTATATTGCGACGTGTTTATTACTGACAGAACATAAGATTTCTAATGTATGTTTTTGCGTGCATGCATGTGCATATATATTAATACATACACCAACTATTTTTCTAAAAAAAAAAAGGAAAGTACTGATGAACTTGCAACAGCGTTGGTATGCATCTTGGTTATTTTGGCACAAGTGATTTTATGTCAATATAAGAAAATGTAATAGTATAGAAACGCTATGGTCTGGCGAGTTTTTGGGTCAAACTCACATAATACTTGTTTTGCATAAAATCAATTGCCTTAGGCTAATGTCAATTACACACTTGAGATTCTTCAACGTAAAGCTACTCTGGTACTTGGTTAAAATGATAAAGACTTAGGTGTAGCTGTAAGTTAATTTTATTTGCTGATTGGTACGAAGGACGAGGCATACAATTTTTTGATGCAATTGGATTGCTCTGCAGACTGATGTAGCACATCATAATCCCTTTTCTACTGCTTTGAAGAATTTTGGTAGCAAGAAGCACGATACAGAAAAAGGTTGAATTTCCCCTGGCCTTTCTGTTTATATATGAAACTGCTTGTAATTGGTCTATCGTGATTGTCATTTTTATTTGCTTAATTGTACTTCATAACTTCAGAAGTGGACATAGAAATTTCCCGAGCTGGCAGACTGTTAAGTCCTTCAGTATTTGAGAAGGAGTATCGAGATTGGATTCTTCAAATGCATGATCGGTACGATGAAGAAGTTGAAAGTGGTGAGGATGATCCGGTTCTTGTTGTCAGTCCCACAAACAAAAAGGGACTTGGGATTTCTTCTAATGGTAGGTCACGCAATTTTTGATTTCTCAATAATAGTGGCATTCAAATGGTGGGATTATTTTGCTAGATTTTGCCATACTTTGTTCTGATTCTATTTAATCATGCAATTTTAGGTGAAAGGAGAAGTTTTGAACTAGTGACATTTCTCTTTATTTTTGGTCAATTCAAAGGTTAATATTTGAAGACTTCCATACGAAAAGGATTAGACATTTCATTTATTTTGCTTGATATTGTTAAATCTGTCACTTTTTGCAGAGGTGGCTGATGAATCCTAGATGATGCCACAATTGATAACTGTTTGTGAATATTGTATATGTCATAGATGTAAACTTCTTAATGCTTGTTTGGTGGTTTGTGTTGAATCTCTAAATCCATCAAGCAATCATTTAGTTTTTTGATATCAATCTGCAGTTGTGCGAGTGCATCGGGCTTTGAAGAGGAAAGGAGCATGTTGGAGATCTGGTCAGAGAATAAAAGTTCTCAAGGGAGCTTGTCCTCGAGTTCACAAGACTAACCTGTATGCAACAATAGAATACTTTCTGATTGAGGGATTTCAAGGAGATGCTGGTGGTACATTCTCTACAGAAGTCTTTTTCCTTTATCTAAATTTTTTACATGCATCTTTTATATGGTTTGGAGTTATCTTCAGCGTTCAAGAGACTACTCTTTCCATCTCAAAATGATGGTTCACTTTCAAATTGCACCTGGATAAAAAGCTGATAAATTTTACTAAACTTTATCCGTTCTTCTCTTAATCCATAATGTTAATAACATTTCGTCATGCAAATTTTAGAGTTATTGTATTGGAATTTACTATTTTGCAATTGACTTTTAAACTAGCATCTAAAGCTAGAAAGTGGATTTTAATTTGAGAGAGACAAAAGAAAAAAAAATGTTTGGGATGGAGGGAGTAGAACTTTGCACGAATAGTAGATGTTAATCGTATGGTAAATTTCATGAACTTAACTTTTTTCTGGTTCTTTTCAACAGGGGAAGCTCGAGTTATATGCCGGTAGGTATTCTAGTGATTCTCCTAGATGAAATTATTTTATTGTGCGCGAATCCGATATTAAAGGTTTACACCCTTTTATTTGGATTTGGCAGACCACTGGACGTTGCAAATGATCATGGTTGCATCCTTGAAGTGAACAATGGGAATGCTAGATTGGATATCCGTGACTCTCTATCCTTACCCATTGGTGTAGTTGATTCTGGAAAGGTACGCAGAGTTTGGATATCTTCTCGCTTCACTAATGCACTGTTTGCTTCCACCATAATATAGAATCGAGTAACTATATGATTTCTATGCCTCTGGCATCAGTGCCTAGCTATGGACGCTGCGGTGTGGAATAACCAACTTGAGAAGCAGCGTCTGAGAGCTCCCTCTAGGATTGATTTGCTGGGTGCACCACATTGTCAAGAGTTGGAAGTTGGTGTAAGTTCACCCTGAAATTTTTTTTTTTTTTTGTAATACAAAGTAATCGTTCATATCTCTCATGAAGGCTTTTCCGCTGAAGTAGAGACAATTTGAATGGATTTCTGCGAATATACCAATTATAAAACGGGAAACACTAAAATAAATATCTTAAAGTGTCAAAAATGAATTGGGCCATCACGTCACATTCTGCTTTCTGCCATTTTCTGATCTTGGTAAGCCTTTTCAAGGACTACTCATATTTATTTCATGCTCTGTCGCAGGCATTACGAAATGCTACTATAGCTGCTGGACAAGTTCCTCCGTCAAAAGTTGTGGCAATTGTTCGGCCTGCGAGTTTCATTTCTTCTAGCATGTCGAACAGTTTGGACCAAAAGTATATTGTCAAAAGTAATTACAAAATGTCCATGGATGTTAAATTCAGAAGAGATGTTAAAGATTGCAATGTCCGGCATATCTACTATATTTGCATTGATCCTTCGTGCCATAAGGATATCAATGGTTTATATATTTTTCCACTGGGTCAGAGGTTTCCCGGATTATTTCAAGAAGCAGGTGTTTATACATTTTTATTCTCACTTGTAAGTAATACACTGAAACTCTACCTGTTTGTTGTCTTATGCTCATATTTTTGTAAACAAGTCTTTGTATTCACATAAATTTAGTTTTTCTCAAGGTCGGTTCTAGTTGTAAGGATCTTAAGAAAAATGTTATAGTAAAAGCATCCTCAGCTGCGAAAAAATGGAAACTTCTAAATGAAAACTGGGATCAACCATGTATAGTCAGGTAACGCAGCTCTAAGCAATTTATTTTTGTCTATTTTCTGATAAATTGCTAGTTTCGTGATAGCATGAGATCTTTTATTAATCATATGCACACAATTTGCACTGATCAATTTATATTTTTAGTTAATCTAACGGTAATGTTATACAGTGTAGGTTCAGCTTTTCCAACCTTGACTGTCGCATATTTTGACAATTATGATAATCAGATTCCATTTGAATCACTTCCGGTGGTGACCATTGAGCTAAAATTTCAAAATGGTATGACCTATGAAATAGACAATGTCAAGACAAGTCTCTCTTCTGACAAATTAACTCTTGAAGTTAAGGTATGATATGATATATCCAAGATTTTTGTCGTCAGATGCTGATGAGTATTAATGATAGCTACAGGTTACAAGTTACTTATTATTTTCTGATTTGAAGGAAATTTTGATCGAATGTGCAAATTTGGATGAAATATGGCCAACTTATGAAGCGACTTTGTTGATTCGCTCACAAGATGACTTGGTTCCGCTTTCAATTCCATGTAAAGGCATGTTATGCATGTTATTCATTACTTATAATCTTGTATGCATAGAATTAGTTCTAAATCTGTGTTATTCTTTTACATATTTTTTGGATGGTTATGTTATGATTCTTAGAATATACATGATCTTGGTTTTATTGTATCAGTCTTTCCTGGGTCACTGAAGCATGTCATAGCCCAACCACCTCTATCTGAGAGAGAATTGCTTCCGGGCTTCGTGTTTAAGGAGTTTTTATTAGAGGTAACAATGGAATCATTATCGTTTAGATTGCCAAAGATAACCATTCTAGTGTGTTCTTATAAGTCATTTAAAAAATTTAAGTCGTTCCAATATTGAAGTTTTCATTTTTTCCTGACAGTATCTCTTTTTTCTCCTTGCCCAGCCCCATATGGTAACTCTTGCATATTTGTGTTCGGTTTTTGGAGTAAATGTTGAACGGGCGATATCATTTTGGCATTGTATAGAAAATAATCAGATTAAAACCATATCCAAAAAATTTTAAAAAATTACACGGTTGTAGTGTCATTCTTAGTCGAGGACATTGAACTGAATTGCACAATGCACCGTTATGGAACTCAAGCTGTAAGCAATGAAGTTGCGAACTGAAGCGAGGATAGCAAAATAGATTGGCTTTTAGTTTGTCTCCATGTGGATTTGTGTTGGGCAGTTTGTTTGAAATGATTTACTTTCTCTCACTCTCTAAAAGCAGCACCTTCTAGCTCTTCTTTTTAAAGAGAAGCCTTCAATCTTTCTCATTTGACAAGCGGTACCCTTAAGAAAGATCTCCACTTAGTTAACTAAGAAATAATGAGAATTTGGGAAAAGCTTATCTTAAAGCTTAAATCAAAACCATCCCAAAGAGAATATGTCATGAAGCAGAATAAAAAGAAAAAGAATTACACAGCTGATAACTGTCCCATGTAGAATCTGATTGCAATACTAAATTCTCTTGACAGTCTGAAATCGAATCTCTTTTCCAAATGACATCCTTTTTCTCATTTTCTCTTCATTTATGCTTGGTGTATTTTTAATATGTTTTCTAGACGGGACCTAGCGCATCAAGCGATTTAAGAACTACTTGCCTGAGAGGTGTATTCTTTTGATACCACTGATTCAAACTTTCTAGTTAAGGAACCATCTCAACAATAGATCAGGTGTAAATTCTCCGTCGGTTGTAATCAGAAGAAATAACATAAACACATCTGTCAGTTACTAAGGTTGCTCTTGCTGACATGGTAATGTTGCATTTTTTTTTTCTTCTAGACGTTTGATGGTTATGGTAATCATGTTGCGAGAGGTTCAAGACTTCAACTACAAGCGGACGGAATTTGTATACTTGATCAAATCGGTTCAAATCGTGAGGTAATATATGATTTCTTATATTCACACTATATTCTTGTTTTGTATGAAATTTTGTGGAACACTTTCCTTATTTATTAGTCATTTCCCAAGTTTGCATGTGCATTAATCAATAAGAAAATTGAAAGAAGATGCTGGAAAATACTCTTAATATGTCCACAATACAAGGGAGAGGTCATTTGTTCGTCAAGATCATGCACACATATTTGTGTCTGCTTAAATAAAAAAAATTTGGTTAGTATGGTGTTTGTCATACAGTCATCCAATAATGTGGGTATTTTATACTCTCTAACAAGTATTGCTTCAATTCTGTTGGTCCTCTGGAGTATTATCAGGCTGGATTTTTTTTCATTACAAGCTAGCGCCAAAAATTGTTTCTTGTATTTAATGTAATGGACAAGATGCGAAACAATGACTAGCATTCTTTGAACCTTTTTTGACAATGTCAGTGGTTTTATCACTCAAGTATTACGCTTGTTAGTCTGCTTCCGATGTGGGATTTGAGGTTTCCATGCATAAACAGTTATATGTAACAAAAGCCTAGTAGCTTCTTTGTCTTGCATGGACATTGTTGACTTCAAGGTTAAGAATGATGATTTTTATTTTTGGTTTTGAGTTGGGGGACTGTGGTTTAGTTCAGTCGAGTAATCTGTGGTTGTCAGTTCAATACTCTGGTCCTCATATCTATGGATCGTCTGCTTTGCATTTATTTTAAATATAGGTCGATGATAGTTGGTGCATTGATCTTAGCGGTCGCCTGAAAGTCACAGCGGGCTTTGGAAAAACTGGTATGTTAACATTATAGTTGCTTTTAATCCCATTGCCTTTCCCATTATTTAAACCTCCCCAGAATCGGAACTCTACATAGTAAAATAAGCGAAATACAGTGAACATGAATTCTTCTAAAGTCTAATAACGTGACTGTGAAAGAAAATCTCATACTTTTGTTGTTACATTGCTCAATCTGCAGTGTCAATTTGTGTTTTATCTGATAACGAAGTAGTATTCAAGCAAGAGTTTCAAACTAGCAAGAGGGAATTAATAATAGCGTCAAAGGTTGGTTATGCTTTATGGCTTTTCTAATGTTACTTGACTTATTGTGTTCACGATCACAATTTTATTAGTTTCTTTCAGGTACCAAAGTCTTTAACTGTGGGTTCTCGGCTGAAAAATGTAGTTTTTCAAGTTGTTGATTCTGACGGTAAAGTCGATGAAACAATTCATGATGAAGACAACTATGACCAGTCTCATACACTAAAACTAAAGTTGAAAAAGTCCAATTTTGGAGACTGCACGCTTTATGCTTTTCACCATGGATGCTCCATTGTACCTGCTATTCTCCCACCTTCAGTTGAAGGAAACTATTGCTTCGTTGCTTCCCACACCCGTTATCCAGAGCTAAACTTGAGTTTCAACGTATCTGTCATACAAGCACTCTATCTGGATTACTATGGAAATCGATCCCCTTGTTTAGATGGAAAGCTCTGGCTTCTAAAGGATTCAGCATCATTTGATCATGGAGAAAATTCATCAAATTCCCATAATGCAGGAAATATAGTACCGTCAATTGCGGATCTTGAGGTATTGCATATTTGTTTGATGAAAGTTTCTGCACAATAAAAATGGCAGGAGGCTTTCTTTTTCTTCCTCTCTTTTTGATCCGCTGCCTGTTTCTATAAATCCCATGAAGAATCAGTTCATAGTTGCTTGTTTTATTAGATCTTAGTATGGCTCTGTATTCGAACTCTTTTTTGCTTCAGGGACTTGAGGATGATGTATGCAAATATGGTCAGCGAATTGGACGTTATGAAAGCGAACTAAAAATGCTTAATGATATGAAGGCTGACTATGAACGAAGCATAACAGAGCTGCGAGGTTGTAAATTCTTTCCAAAACATTAATTTTTTAATTCTTCCATGATATTAATTTGTACGTACTGTTGTTGCTCTTTATTTGTATCGCCTTTTACTTTTTTACTGTTCACGGTTCGTTTATATTGCTTACTCTAAAATTTGGGCTTTTAGGAACTCTAGGCATGCAAAAGTTCGGCTTTAATAACTTGTATAATGGACAAGGAAAAATTTCTATTTCACCAAACTCTGTTGTCAACATCCAAACATCTAGAAATAATTTCTTGCTAACGTGCCTCTTTTCCATGTGCCAAATTAATTTCTTTCTTGAGATCTACCGTGAATTTTTTTTCCTGTATTGTGTTATATTGAGCGAATAAAGTACTAAGCTGGCAATAGCCATTGATTGATTTATATTCTTATTCATTTCCAGCTTCTGTGGAACCTCAGTTTGATAATCTGAACGGCGTATCCACGAAGGAACAAATAATGGAACAGATTAAGAGCAGGAGCCACCCTGCAGGTGCCATTGTTTCTTGCCTTTTCAGAGATTTTCCATTTCAAGCAGATCAGAAACATTTTTTACAGGATGTAATTGGCGTGGTTGCATTGCTTGGAGCAGTTCACACGGACAAATTAAGCAGGTCTGCATCATGCATATGGGTTCTTCTGTGCAACCTATTAGCTTGATTATATTTTTGATTGTCTTAAGTACATTATTTGCAGAATATTAGCGGAGTATCTGGGCTTAGAGCAAATGCTCGCTGTCGTATGTAGTTCCTATGAACCTGTAAGTATGTTCGAGAAGTACACAGAAAATGGAGAAGTTGATCGTTTCCTTGGAGATCCTTTTTCTGGCCGTTTTCTTGTTATATGCCTCGAGAATTTGAGGTACAATTAGCTTTTCTCATTGTAGTAGATATCCTTTTGAATGTAGCTTAATTCTAGTAATTCCTCTTGAATATCGGTATCTGATCTATTTAGTGGTGCATCTTTTGCATTTCGAAGTTTTTATTGGGAGCAAATGATACAAAAGCCACTAACCTTTCTTTCAGGGTCTTCACAGAACTCCAAGAAAATAATTCACAGAGATTACTAGCCCTGCCTGATCCTATTGTGGCAGATGGTAATACAGCACCAGGATTTATTGGATATGCTGTTAATATGATAAACTTGGATCCGAATCATCTGGAGATACGAACAAGAGCTGGTCATGGCCTTAGAGAGACATTATTCTATTGTCTTTTCGGTGAGCTCCAAGTTTACCAGACGAGGGAGCATATGAACAAAGCTCGTGCTTCTATTAGGCATGGCGCTGTCTCTCTGGATGGTGGTATTCAGAGGGGGAACGGAATTATTTCTTTTGGACATGGGTATGTATTTCGTTCTCTCACATGCTCATGCACAAAATGCATCATATGCATACGAGTTGGCAGTTCTATTCGGCTTTTCTTGATTTTATTGCTTATGCTATATCACTCGAGGCCCTCTAATTAGTAGAAAATGAATCCCTTAGCATGTACGTTATCCTTTGCGTTTGAAGTTTATGTACATTCGAACCATAACTGCGTGTGTATGCTGGTTTTGTGGTTAAACAGAACCGGTTATGCTGACCTGTTGTTTGTCTTCAGGAATCCTGAGATTTGTTTTCCCGTCGAAGTGTTGGACAATGAGGTTAAAATCTCCCCAACAATGATGGAGTTGAATAGGCAACTTGAAGTAAAGGAAAGAGAGTCAAAAGAGATCACAAACATGATTGCCAAGCTCGGTAAATCCCATGAGAAAGCTATGAAAAAGTTCAACAAGAAAAGTGACCGCTTTCGCAAGTGCGTGGGTCGGATTGGAGCCAGCGGTTAATGACTTGCAGTGCATTTCCAACATGACCACTTAAGAGTTCTTCCCCAAGTGAATTTTGCTTTCTGCCCTGTAAAAAATGGCCCTCCTCTCTATCATGATATTTTAATACCTTGTGTTTTATTATGAATTTATATACCCAAATATGTGATATCCTTGAAACTTAAATTATATTTTTTGATTGAAAATGTAAAAAACTTGCTGTAAAATTAAATATTAGGATGAAGCAAAGTGATTGTTATTAAACATGAATAATAAAAATCAACAAATATTAATAAGAAAATCATAAATGTTTTAATATAAAAACTAACTCAGTGGTTCTAATTTGAAATCATATGACATTCAAGGTCTTCCAACATGCCAGTTATTGAGAATCAGTCAACTCGGGCTCATCACTAGGTTCGACAACAGGATCTCAATGCAGCAACGACAAACATTCCTCGTTTCTTAGAACCATTTCTTCTAGTTAAAGCATCCCTTACCACTCTCTCATCATGTCGACCCTTCCCAACCTACAACAACATGATATCTTGAAGTTTCTTCGACACTCTAACCTTAACACGAGTGTCATCTAATGCACCTATTCTGTTTTATACAAAATAACAAAATTTTGAATTCATCTATGACATCATTTATATCTCATCTTGAAATATCTTCATTTGGCATCAATGCTATTTTCAGGGGTAGATTCTGTTTTTCATAGTAACATATGATGTGATTGAAAAATGAATTGTAAGACTACATATATAACTCATTCTCTCTCAAAATCTACAAAATGTAGCTCATGTCTTGTGATATATAAGATATTTTTTTGTTATATAAACCTTAATCTCATAAAAATAAGATATTTGAATCATATGATATTTTATTAAACGTGTGTAAACCAAATACAATGAAAGATGTATTTGTACTATTGTTTGAATTTTAAAAATATTAGAGTTACCTGTTATACATTTCATCTTAGTATTGATTTTACAATATTTTTAATTTTAATAAAATATTATTATTATATATATCATTCAAAATTCTATTACAATCCATTATTTTGATCTTAATAAAATTATATTGCAACATAATTCTATTTCTAATATTATACATATCATTTAAAATTATATTATAAGATAATAATTTAATTTTCATAAGATTATGTTATTATACATATTACTTTTATAGTATGATTTTTATTTTTAAAAAATATTGATTTTAATTGATATATTAATATATTTAAATTTAATTGATTAATAGCCCTAAAATTTCAGTTGAAATATTTTATATGTTGTTGAGTATTTATTATTTATTTATATTAATTTAAAAAATTTAAAGTTATTTCAAAATAAATTATATAATGCAATCATTTTAATAAAAAATTTATGTCTTAGTTATTAAATTAATAAAAACAAGTACTATATTTTATATTTTATGTTAGTTAAAAGCTTAAACAAAATATACTTTATTAATCCATTTTATTTGACTATGGGATAATTTTACAAATTGAAATCTCATCATAAATAATATTTTTTAATCTAATTTTGTTATAAAAATATCCTCAATAATTTAAAAATAAAACTGAATAAATTCAATTTTAATTCGTACAATCATATATTCAAATTTAATTGATTAATAGTTTTAAAATTTTAATGTTGATATTATATTATAAGTATTTATATTTAATTTTGAATAAAATTCTTAGATAATTATATATTCAAATTAATTGATTAATGATATTAAAATTTTAATGAAAATATTTTATATGAATGATTCTTTATTATTTATTTATATTAATTTAAAATTTTTTAATATATTTCAAAATAAATTGTAAAATACAATAATTTTAATATTATTATTTTTCAATAAAAATTTTAATCCATTAAAATTAATAAAATATTAGCTTTAAGATTCTACATTAAATATCTTTAACTTATCTTTGTATATATATAAATAAAGTATTTACTATCTTGATGGTATTAATGATTTAAATTAGATTTATAATTAAGAAAATAAAATGATTAGAAGTTAAACTATAATCTTAGGACATATTTAATAAATTTACTTTATATGAATACTTTAATTTAATTATATAAATTAAAAATATATTATTAGATAATAATAAAATTTTAATATATCAAAATATTAGATAATAAAAATAATTAGTTAGTGATTTTTAATTTTAAATTAAATAATAAAAAATTAACATTAATTTTAATTAGAGCTTTTGAATAAATTTAAAAAAATAATAAAATTGAAATACATTTTTCATTAATATTCTAAATTATCTCGCTAAATTATAATGAAAATGGTCTCTAAATAAATCATATACATATTAAAAGTGGGAAGAGGGGGGGAAGTGAAAATACAAGTCTACCCCTCTCCCTTTTAATTTTAATAATTCAAAGATAAATATTATTTTTTAAAATTTACATGAAGATAAGTATTATTTTTTTAATTTTAATTGAAAGATAAATATTATTTT
>CANYBF010813375.1:0-50306 GCA_948192965.1 Dalechampia spathulata
AATAATTAATAAATATAAATAAAATTAGTAGTATTTATCTTTTATTATTTTATTATTTTTATTTGTTAGATTAATTTTTATATTTATTTTTAATAAATTTGAAAAAGTAATATTTATCTTAATGTAAGTTTTAAAACATAATATTTATCTTTGAATTATTAAAATTAAAAGGGAAGGGGTAAGCTTATATTTTCACTTCTCCTTCCCACTTTTAATATGTATTATATTAAATTAATAAAAATATTGTAAATATTTTATCTTAATTATGATTAATATACGTATCATATAATAAAAATAAAAATTATAAATATAATATATAAAAAGTCAAAGGGAATGTAAATTAGAATAAGTATGATAAGTCAAATAATTATTGTTGAAATCACATTTATTATTATTATTATTATTATTATTATTTAAAGAAATAAAGGCTTTTTTGAAATTCATTATTTGATTTAAAATTTGTATAAAAGTATGTGCTGGAAAAACCATGGACTTGGTTTTTCTTAATACAATCCAATCCAACGACAAATTAATAAAAATAAATAAAATAAATACATTTATAAATTCACGTTTTCCTGAATTTGGAAGAAAATATATTAAAAGGGCAGCCGAAGTAGAAAATTCAAAACCCGTGGGGTGTATTCACCCGCATACCCGTCCCAATTCAACACTCTGACCGCATGCTTTTCTGGTCACTTCCGCGGGGCCCACCTAACAAAGAAAATTTAAAAGTTTACTATCACTGGGAAATTAATCGGTTTGACTTTTATAGATTATGGCAGTTTCGTAATTCTACAGAACTATGATCCAAGATCGCCAGGAGAAAACAATGAATGCAAACAAAGAGAAAACCGAAATATAATACTATGCCAAAGCAACTTCAACCAAGCGTTTTCGATCTCTATTTCACTTTGTCTTCACCAAACTGCATTACAAGGGAGACTCCTTTTTTCCCTCTCTCTTTTGCGGGTGTTTCTTTGATTTTTCTTTCTGGGAAAGCTCACTGAAGCTGGAAAGGATGTGGGCTTTGCTTGTTTTGCAGGAAAGTTAAATTCTTTATTCGATCAACGATGGCGATGATTATTAATATGATTATGGGTATTTTTGAAACATAAGAACCATTAAAGTATATATGTATGTAATGCCAAGGTATTAGCTATTCTCTTCTCTTTTTTTAATTATTATTTTTCGGTTTTATTAAGTAATTAATTTTCTACAAGGCCACTTCCTTTTTGCCATCTTCATGTTTTATTTATATACGCAATTCGGTTCCTTTTCCTTTTCCTTTTCCTTTACTAGGTTGGATTTTATCCGCAAGGGAAAAGATTTTCTGTATATATATGTGGTAATCTTGTGTTGCCCACTATCAACGGCTTTCATGACAAGTATATGAATATGGCGGTGAGTTATCTTATTTTCAACTTCCTTTTTCTCTAATAAAAAAGACATGCATTATGGTAGATGCCCATGTCATGTGCTTGATCAGAACAGGTTATTTCTGTATTATTTTATGCCCTTCTGATGCCTGTAGATGGGCATCAACACTGTAAAAGAGAAAAAAAAGGATGTAAACTTGATATATTAAGCAGTGATCGAGTATTAATTAAAATAATTAGAATTAATGACGTGCTTGCTTTGGTTTTGATTCAGTCAAGCCGGCTCTTAAGATTTCCAGAAGGGCATATAATGGATCCATAGTGTTCTTTTTCCTTTTATAATAAACCAACTGAATAATCACGTCCATCTATTTTTCCTGTTAAAGTATAGCATTTTTCTTTTTCTTTTTGTGGAATTGCTTGTTAGAGAGTTTCAGATGCTAACCTTTTGAAATCATTCATCATCATCTGCATATTAATCTTGCTAGAATATAATAGACACCTTACTTGATATTTACTGATTCGAACTATACTGTGAGCTTACTGCTGGAAAAATGCATGTGAACTATGACATGATAGATATGAATATAACTCTTGTCCACCTCCAGATGGTAGAACTTTCTTCTTGTTTGTTTTTTAGGTTTTAATCTTTTGGTCGTGGAGAATCAAAAAAATTTAGGTGAAAAGCACATCAGTTCCAGTAGTGGGTGCGATCACTCTACAAAACCTTATGATATCTCTTTTAACACTATACAAAATATCAATGCAATAAAGAGAAGGAAAAGAAATATATTCTCTTTTTGTATGGCTGGCTGTGATGCATTTGGATTTCATTTTTAACCTTTTTAACTTTTCATGCCATTAAAAATGATTATTCTTAGAACTCTTATGACGTGATATTCGAACTTCAATAAAGTACTATGGCTGTATGTTGCGAGTTTCTTAGCTTGCTGCCACATGTGCTCCCGAAGTGTTGACCTTCCCTCAAGCTGCAATCCCTTTTTTTAATATATAGAAAAATGGTGCAAACGATCGCCTATTCTGGGCGGCCTTCATATTAAAAAGTTATATATGAAGTCCACTTTGTTGGTGCATTATGTATATACATGCAAGAGAGATCCAGATACATATGTAATACTTTATTGATTTTAATCATTCCTTCCCCCAACTAGCAAGGGAAAATTTGACCTGTAATTGTTTTAGAACTTATATAAGCATGAAGCTCCACCCTCTTTCATGTTCAAGAAGGTTATTGCGCCTTTCTGCACTTGTTGTCTGAGTTAATATCCTTCTGTTGGGTTCTTTCTTCCGTCCGTTTGTTGAGGTAGTTGTTTCAACTAAATCTTTAACTATGACTACTCGATGGACTAGTTCCTTCGCTGCTTTAATTGTTTTTTCCTCGTTGAATGAATATAGCATGAAGTTGCATGTACTGTTATTGTTCTTGAAGTGATATAAACGCGAGTCTTGTATACCAGACCTAAACAAATTAAATTAGAAGGGCGGTCTTTTAGTTACTGTTTACGTATTCTGAATCAGCAATGTCTTCCTTATGGTGATGATTGTCTTGCAAACTATCGTGCCTGAACAGGTGAATTAGCTGTTGATGTCTTCGGTGGTACATGCAATGGAGAAGGAACATGAAAGTAAGGAAATGGATATTAGAAGCTTATCGTCTTCTCATCGTCAAGCTCAAACCACACTGCATAAAGTTGGTGTACCCCCTAAGCAAAACCTCTTGAAGGAGTTCAAAGCCACTTTCAAAGAGACGTTTTTCGCTGATGATCCTCTACGTCCTTTCAAAGACCAACCAGCGTCTAGAAAGCTCATCCTCGGTATCCAAGCCGTCTTCCCCATACTTGAGTGGGGAAGAGGTTATAATCTTAAAAAATTTCAAGGGGACCTGATTGCCGGACTAACAATCGCTAGTCTTTGTATTCCTCAGGTAGGTTGCTTTAGCTACCTACAACACATGTACAAGTCAAAGTAGATACAGGAACATCAAATTGCACTATTTCTGACATCTTCGTTTTATTTGTTAAACAGGATATTGGGTATGCAAAACTTGCACACTTGGAACCCCAATATGGATTATGTAGGTTCCCATGCTTGCGTATTCCCTTGCATTGCCTTGGTCTTTGTCTTGTTTGAGCTTAGACTAATCTTCTTGGCTTTTTTTTTTTTTGAAATGTATGTCAGACTCCAGCTTTGTTCCGCCATTAATATATGCTTTCATGGGAAGTTCTAGAGATATAGCTATAGGACCAGTTGCTGTGGTGTCTCTCCTGTTAGGGACCATGCTTGAGACTGAATTCGATCCCAAAAAGAATGCAGAAGAATACCTGAGGCTAGCTTTCACAGCTACTTTTTTCGCAGGAATCACCCAAGCAACTCTAGGGGTTTTCAGGTAATCACTTATTCTAATCGTGTTTATTTCCGAAATGCAATATACTATCCGCTGCCGCCTTCTCTATTAAATTATTGCGTTTCTCATGTTCAAATTTGGCTGCGTAAACTCCATCACCTATGTTGAAAAAAATATCCCTGTTTGAACCATGTGATCAGGTTAGGGTTCTTGATTGACTTCTTGTCACATGCTGCAATTGTTGGTTTCATGGGTGGAGCCGCCATTACGATTGCCCTTCAGCAGCTTAAAGGTCTTCTTGGAATAAAAAATTTCACTACGAAAACTGATTTAGTTTCTGTAATGAACTCAGTATTCGGTTCAATCCATCATGGAGTAAGTTCTTTCTCCGTTTTGCTCTTTCTTGCAACATAAAGAATTCCCAACTCCCTATTCATAGTGACTGATCTCTTGACGGCAAATGTTTTGCAGTGGAACTGGCAAACCATAGTCATTGGTGTCAGCTTTTTAGCTTTTCTTCTTTTCGCTAAGTACATCGTAAGCCTTTTAATTAACCTTTAACTAGTCGCTGATCTAAACTACATCCCAAATCATTTCCTAATCCTTGATTTAATTATCATACAGGGAAAAAAGAACAAGAAACTTTTCTGGGTGCCTGCAATTGCACCACTGATATCGGTTATCTTATCGACCTTTTTTGTGTATATAACCCGTGCTGATAAAGAAGGAGTTCTAATTGTAAGCAGTTCTTTCCACCACTCCTAGCTTGTTTTAAGATGTTGGACAAAACTTTCGATTGTTAACTACTTTAGAAGGAACAATGACCATGAAAAGTGGCAGGAAATTGATGCAAACTACATTTCTTTTGTTGTATGAAGGTGAAACACATAAAAAAGGGAATTAATCCTGCCTCTGTGAACAAAATATATTTTAGTGGACCGTATCTTCTCAAAGGTCTCAAAATTGGTGTTGTGGCTGGAATGATAGCTTTAACGGTGAGAAAAACTGTGGAATTTATCTTCCATTATCAAGAGAAATTTTCGATAGGAAAAACTATCTTTATCCTCTTACCATATACATATTCTTGCGAATGATTAATTCATCAGGAAGCTACCGCAATTGGAAGAACATTTGCTGCTATGAAAGACTACCAACTTGATGGAAACAAAGAAATGGTGGCACTAGGAACTATGAATGTTGTCGGTTCAATGACTTCTTGCTATGTTGCAACAGGTGAGATAACACACAGCCTAGAAGCTTTTGATCTTTAAAACAGTGTTCAGTGAGATGATTTTATATGTGATCTGTTACTTTGCAGGTTCATTTTCTCGGTCAGCTGTAAATTACATGGCAGGCTGTCAAACTGCAGTCTCCAACATTGTCATGTCATTTGTTGTGTTTCTTACGTTGCTATTTATCACCCCTCTTTTCAAGTACACCCCAAATGCTATTCTTGCTGCCGTTATTATATCAGCTGTGGTTAGCCTAATTGACGTTGAGGCAGCAATTTTGATCTGGAAGATCGATAAATTTGACTTCATTGCTTGCATGGGAGCCTTCTTTGGTGTTGTTTTCTCGTCAGTGGAGATCGGCCTCTTAATAGCCGTAAGTTTTATAAGATATCGTCTAATCGTCTAGAGTTCCCTATGATATGTTTTCTATTGTCAGTATAGCTTAATCGTGCTATTTACCATGCCATGACAGGTTTCAATTTCCTTTGCCAAAATTCTCCTACAAGTTACCAGGCCACGGACTGCGATTCTAGGAAAGTTAGCCGGGACAACCGTTTACCGAAACATCCAACAATATCCAGGAGCAACCAAGGTTCCTGGTGTTTTGATTGTTAGAGTTGATTCAGCAATCTACTTTTCCAACTCCAATTACATCAGAGAGAGGTAAAGCACACTTCTTTGACCTTTATTTTGTATATGATATTCTTGACTAACTATCATATAAGCCAATATGGTCAAAATCTGTTTGCTAGCTAGGAATTCGACTAAGTGTAATTCTTGACTAAGACTCCACCTTTGCTGCAGAATATTAAGATGGTTGACAGATGAGGAAGAACAATTGAAGGCATCATACCAAGCAAAAGTCCAGTTCTTAATAGTGGAGATGTCACGTAAGTAGTTGTCGGTTCTATCATCTTTATAGAATTAGCAAAGCACAAATCAAGAAATTAGCAAATGTGAGGTTCAATTTCCTTCTGTTTTCAGCCGTTACTGACATTGACACCAGTGGTATCCATTCCTTAGAAGAACTATACAAGACCCTCCAAAAGAAAGATATTCAGGTAAAACCAACATGGTATAACTTTTCTTTCCTTAAAAGAAAAATTGATAATGGGTTTGAAATTAACCAAATTTCATACCTTTTTCTTTTTTTGTTGAATGCACACAGCTTATTCTAGCAAACCCAGGAGCGGTCGTGATGGACAAGCTCCATGCCTCCAGTTTTGCTGAAATGATCGGTGAGGATAAGATCTTCCTCACAGTAGCAGATGCAATAGCTTCTTGTTCTCCAAAACTGGCAACAGAATCTGTTTGACAGAAGAAAGAAACGAAAACAATGTATATCTAATTCAGAATGTTGTTAAATTGTGAGAAAAGTGAAGATGGCGGTATAGCTGTAGCTGATAATTACATGTTGGTTTCTTATACACACACACACACATATACATACAGGCAAGCAGTCCTGGTTGTTCTCATAGCTTTGGATCTCATGTAATCCCAAGCTGCCCGCAATGTTTATTTATCCTTTGAAAATAATATTTTATTATTTCCATAATAATAATTAATAATAAATGTAAAAATCAATATATATGATATTTCTCCAATCCTTCCTGCATTTATGAAGGTCTCTGGTTGGTTAGGTCTCCGTAAATAATAATAATAATAATAATAATAATTAATGTATGACTTGTTGGGCTAGAGGTGGGCCCCGAGACAGGGGCTGATGTCTGGAAGGGTAGAAGGGTAATGAATGTAGCCGTGAAAGAAGGAAGATACATTTACAAGTTTTGGAATATAATACAATGAACCACAAAAGGGCCCACCATTTTCAGATAAGATTCTCTCTCTCATCACGCACTATGCTTATCAACTTAGGGCACATCACACGGGTTATTTAAGCGTTAAGGGTTTGAAACGGATGGTAATAGATTATGGGTTCGAGTAGTGGGGGAGTAACTTGGTTTGTAAGTCCCTAAGGGGAAGGGAGGAGTAACAAGGTTTGTAAGCCCTGTTGGACTTTACGTCGGGAGTCAATACTCATACTTGTTGACTGAGATCAGACCCAGATTTACCCACCTATGGTCCTTGGGGGTTAAGTCATAGATCCAGGATTAGGGAAGCGTAAGCACCGACACCTGGATTATTAAAAAAAAAAAAACTTAGGGCACATCAAAATTAAAAAAAAAAAAACTAAACCTTTATTCTTTATCTTACTTGATATGTGATTGTGAAAACTTGATAGATTTTCATTTTCATTTTATTTTATTTTAATTTATTAATTTATTTATTTTTTAAATGTTTATTTTTTTTATTTTTATTTAAATTATTTTATGCTATATGTGTTATATTTAATTATTTTTAATTTTTATATTTATTTTTTAATAAAAATTAAATATATATGATAAGTAAAATTAAGATATCTAAATGATAAAAATAAAAATTAATAAGATAAATTAAAAAATTATGATAAATTTATATGTTTAAAATATATATATATATAAATAATTTTATATATTTAAAAGAAAAAAATTGAAATAAAAGGGATAAAATGAAAAAACATGGATTATAAATATATTATATCCTATTTATAATTAAAATTTAATAATATTAAGAATAAAATGTTTTAGTTGACTATTTAATAAATTAAAAATATAAAATAAAAGATTTAATGATTTTTTAATGTGTAATTGATATATTTTATTCAATTTAACTAATATATAATTAAATTTAATTTGAAAATTGCAATTTAATATTCTTCAAAAACATATATATAATTAATTTTTTAACTCGTATCCCTTAATAAAAATAATGATCAAATTGAAAACTATTTATATTCATAATTTACTATGGAACAATTAATTAATTCAAAAAAAAATCCACTAAAATAATATCAATAACCTGATGAGAAAACATGAAGGGTAATTCAATATATATAGAATATCATACTAAAGAATAAAATTACATATATATATATATATATATATATATATATATATATATATATAACTTTAGTCGTATTATTAATACAAAATATGACATAAAAAAATAAATGAATTAGAATTCAATTATATCTTAATCAAATAACATAATATGTTACAAATTATTTCATTTTTTTGGTTCTTAATTTAATAGAAATTTACGTCATTTACCTGAAATTAAAAAATGCTAATATCATAAAATTATAAGTTCATATATAATTAGAAAATGTAAAATTTTAAGATTTTTTAACATATTATTCCTAAATGATTTTTGGTAAAATAACAACACATATTGTAATTATATGAGTTTAAATATGTTTGATAAACCGGAAAAAATATAACTACCTAACATAAATATAATTTAAATGATCTTATGAGATTATTAATATATTATGAAAAAATATATTAAAATACATTATAAATTCATAAACAAATATATGAAAATTTTTTAAAAATATAATTTAAATAATAAATTTTTATAGATCTATTATTTTGATTTTTTATAAAAATATTTTTATTTTTAATAATAAAATTATTTTATAGTATTTTCATTTTTGGTATTCTTTAAATTTTTATTTTTTAATATATAATATATTATTTTCTATAAAAATATATTTTAAAATTAAAAATTATTAAAATATAAAAGTATATTATTTTAAATTAATATTTAAAAAATTATAATTTACAATTTTGGTTTCCAATACCCAATATACGTTTCAAATATTTTCAATATTTATTACGTATATTATATATATATGATACATTTTTAAAAAATTTCATATTTTATAAAATAATTGTTTGATTTTGCATTTTTTAAAAATATTTTTTTATTGAAAGATTTTACTGTATTTTTTATAAAAAAATCATATTAAAAATCATAATTAAAACAATTTTCAAATCATGTATATATACAAAAAATATACAATTGAGATACAAAAAACATATAATAGGTATACAATACATACACAAAAGGTTTACCAAATTAGTTAAAATATCAAAGATATAAGTATTTACAATATATTTTATAAAACATAATTTTTGATATACAATTGATATATAAGAAGTATACTGTAAGTATATAAAAGGTTTACAAAATTATATTTTTTATGAATTAAAATATTAAAAATATAAATATGTATAGTATATTTTACTATATATAAGATTTACTAGAAACATACAATTGATATACAAAAAAATATATAATAGATATGCAAAATGAGGTTTACAAGAATGATACAACAATGTCAAAAACCTTAGCAATATTAAATTTCATCTATACAAATCTTATAATTTTAGTCTCTTTTCTACTCTCTTCTCCACTTCCTTCTCTTTAATTTGAGAAATAAGAGAGAAAATGAAAAAATAAAAAAAGAGGAATCAGTTTATCTAATTGTATCTTTTATTTTAAAAAAATAATCATTATAATTATCTTAAAAATTAAAGTAGAAATCAAGAATAATATATATGTAATACAGATTGAATGATATTATTATAAATGCAAAAGAAATATCATATGGAGTATAATGTTTTTCTATTATCATATCTCAACTCTCTACTACCTAATTTTTATTGCATTTTTTTTTATCTTTACAAAAGATAATTTTTTAGAAGAGGGAAAATATCCCAAACTTTATATTGATTGAAGCTCATAACTTAAATAGGTTAGTTATAGACTAGGATGACAAAAAGAATAAAAAGAATATTAGGAAAGAACAAGCAAAAAAAGAAAAAGTTGGATAGAAGAAGAAGGAGAGAGACCGGAAATAGAAAAGAAAATGGTAGGAAAAAAAAAAGAAAAAATATGACAAAAAAAATGTAAGAAATTAGAGAAAAAATCATGATATAAGATATTGATGAAAAGTGATTATTTAAAAAAAAAATTAAAAATTAAAAATTTAAATAAAAATAGATAAACTTGATAAGTAAAAAGTTCGGATCAGATTTTATGAAAACAGTAAATTAAAATTTGCATATTTTTGTAAATATTAAAAAAATATGAGGGGGCAATGAGATAAACCGAAAAGTTTCAGTATAAAAAGTTAAAAATCACCGGCCTAAACCAAGAGAACAGAAAGAAAACCCGTAAGGCCCGTAAAGGAGATGGATCCTGCTTTTGATGGGCTGGGGACTCATCGTTGAGGTGCTGAACCCTTCCTCTGTCGGTGGCTCTGACCATGGGAATCCTGTTGATGGCTCTTCAGGCAGCAACTCCATGATTTTCACATGTATACAAATATATAGCTTACTATTCATACGCATAATTTTCATGCACGTTCCATGACATGATGCCTATTGGAATCCTACGAATTCCCCATAGTTGAAATTATTTGAAACGGCAAATATAAATAACCAAAGCCCACGAAACATCATATTTTTATGAGCATTTTGATTCAAAATGACTTGGGGAAATGTTCAAAATCTCTTGCATCACAGATAAATATAATCTTAAAAATTAATACAACTATGAGATTTCAACGATCTATATAATCACATATTTGTTGCATACAAATAATATATCAAAACATCAACCAAAAAAAAAGGGAAAATACAACAATAATAGAAGCCCATAATTATACTTTTACAGTTTTCTGGTGTGCAGAAGAAGTCCAAAGGCAACTCTGCAATATCATTAAACCTAATTATGCCAACATTCTATTTCCTACTAAAAACCAAAACCAATGTCATCTAAATACGTATCATTGTTATAATTCCAACATTATGGAACCAATTAATGGATTGCACCTTGCACAAAGGACGATCGTCAGCCCTTTTTTAAGGACTGCCCTAACAATATATAATAATTGATGGCCACCATACACATACGTATGATTCTCGTGGCTCCACTATACAACCAAAAGTTTTGGCCAATAGTGTGGTTTTCTTTTTCCTTTTACTATATAGCCATCATGAGCTTCGAATCCATGTGCACGCAGGGCTACTGTCAGGATTTCACGTTAGGAGGCAAGGTTGGGATGTTAATTCGATCCGGGTTTGGACCGTATTGGTTAGGATGTTAATTAAATTAATATATATATATATTTTTAAGAAAATATGATGGTGAATTTATAAGAATATATATAATTATAAATTAAAGTTTTAAAATATGATTTTTAATTAATTAAGTATTGGCTAAAATATATATAATAAACCTCATGATAACTTGAATTAATAACTTATTTCCTCAAACCTGTAAAAAATTTTGAACCAATACAAACAATATATTTCAACTATTTTTTCAAAACCATAATTGGTCAATGATAAAATGTTTAAAATTTTATTATTCTATGAAATATAATTTTAAATATCAATTTTATTTTTCATAAAAAAAATCATATTATCATATATTACATCGATCATCATCTCAAAAATGTTATTTAATAATAATAATTAGTTACAAGTCATCGTTCTGTTATTATTTTAGAATGATAGTTATTTTATTAATGGATTTTTTCTTATTAGGGATGAACTTTTTATGTCACTAATTTTTGTAAAATATTTTAATACTCTAGCATAATGATTATTATCATTATCATCAATCATGATCGATTACCAATTATCATCAATTATTGATCATCAATCATTAATAATATATCATGGTAATTAATCATCCATCATCATCACCTTAAAAATAAATAAACAATTACATATATATATACAATATATACACGTACGTATATTTTTTGCATGAATAAAAGAATTAAAATACTCCAAAGAACAAAAATTTCACAACAGATAACTTTCCTTTTCATTTGTACAGAAACCAGGAAAAACTGAAGAACAAAAAAAAACAAGAAGAAACGTGTAAGAGAGGGAGATGTTGGTGCGACGGAAAGCTAGGCAGGAAGATACAGGAAATTACGATGAAGGAAAATAGTAATGATGATTGACAACTAACAATGACGAAGATAATAATAAAGGTGATTAACGGTTTTTGTTTTTTTGAAAAAAGAAGGAATAGGAAATGAAGGGAAATATTTGATGTATTTATTGTATTTTAACAAAGAATGATTATACATATTTTTGTAAAAAATAAATAAATAAATTCATTATTATTTTAAATTATTATAAGTTTTACATAAAGCATTGATTGATTAGAATGATTAGTCCATATGAATCTGAGCTAGTTAAACATTCCCCTCGCCTCAACTAAATGATTGATTGCGTCTGGACAAGTTTCTTAATAGTTTGGTTCAATCAAAATTTGTAACTCTTCATTTTCGATCATAGTCCTTATATTTTCTCCATTAATTATCTCCTTTACTGATTAATATACGTATTGAATAAAAAAATTGAAATACGATGTTTTTTATGATTTTTTGTATATATTTATTACATTTTAAATAATATATATATTTTTTTTGATTAACAATGAGAAGAGATTGTATATATTAGTTTATAGAGTTAGCTCCGGAATAATTAGAGATGTGGGGATTGGATGAAACAGCCCTTTAAAAATGCAAATGCCAAAAAAATGGTGGACCAAATCACAACCAAGTAAGAACCTGAAAACAACATCTGCAATAAACAAACCAGTGGTTGAGATTGACGACAAACCTTTTTTATTTTTTATTTTAATTTATTGGGTCCATGAGGCTTAGGTGTTAAGTTATAAATGGTTATTACTGCTGGGGTAGCATGATTGGGTCCATCCTCATCATTGATGGCTTCTTCACTAATTGCTTTTGTTTGGGCAGGCAGAACCAAAACACCTTGTAACCAAACAAATAATAATAATAATAATGGCTAACCAACGAAGGAAAGTTTATGAAGATGTTTGGATCCATGTTTAATAGCAGTACCATGTCTTTTACCCCCCAAAATATAACATTATTATTACACTGTGTGACTATCAATTGTTTGGAATGAAAGATGTTTGGTGCTCTTTTTTTTTTTTTTTTTTTTTTTGGGAAAGTGGGGTTACGTAATATTTTGGCTCGGATCTATATGGTTGGTTTTGGGTGGAGCAAAGCCTGACCTTGGTTGGACCATATTGCTCTAAAGAAGGGAAACATAACCCTTCTGTCCTATTTATATTATTACTTAACTACTATATATATTATTTACTTTACCTCATTTCTAAAATTTTACTTTCTAAAAATTAATATTATTTATATATATAAATATTAATTTTATAAAACATTTAATTCACATCAATATTTCATAATATTCAATTATAATTTAATTTATTTATTTTTAATATAAGACAATTAATATATATCTTCATAACCATTTTCTCTCAATAATTATTTTTGCTTAAAATTAAACATATAACTTCAACTATAATATTATTTATAAAATCTCATGTATTATTGACTATTTTAAAATTAATTAACCTTATAATGTATCTAATGTAAATGAGCATCCATAATATTTAATTATAATTTAATTCACTTACATTTATCATAAAATAATTGATGCACATTTTATCAATATTATTTAAAATGATTGAACTTTAAAAATTTAATCTAAACATTAACTTTTAAATTAAAAATATTTAGTTTAATTGCATCCCAAAAACCTTCATGGGATTCATGATTTATAAAATGAATATTATTGGGTTACAAAATAGCTTCATTTATATAATGCACGAATATAATTTGAAAAGACAAGCCTTATATAATGATAGGAGTCATATGAATAATTATTAATTATCATTATCAATAGATTATCATAATATTTGTCAAAAGTAAAACACATTATAATTATAAGGATGGAATTAAAAAAACAGAGATAAAAAGAAATAATAAAAAAAAAGCCTCATATACATGAAACGGCTGAAATATAAAAGTGTAAGAAAATAACATAAGGACGTCAACGGGTGGATGAAGAAAACCAAGAAAAGGGGGGAAGAAAGCGTATATGTATGGTTATGATGGATTACAAGAAAAGGCAGAACTGAACCAAATCTCAATAATAAATTTAACAAGAAAAGAAAAAAGGAATAAAGCATCCAAGATTGTTCGATCCCATTAATAAACTTTGTTCCCCATTTGCCCCAATTGAGTCCGATGACCTTTCCGAACTCACAATAATATTTATTCAGATTCTTATATTTCAAACAACTACTCCATTTATTATTTAATAAGTAAACTTTTTAGATGTAAAATTTATTGTATTATATGAACAAATTATTCAATAAAAAGATCGATAAAGCCCACTTAAAAGTACGAGTATATATATATAACTATTATGATATGTGAGAATGATTTTGAAGCATTTGGGTGGATCCATTTAACAAAAAAAAAAGTATGTGGAGTAAAATGTTGAAACATGAAATTGTTGGGTGTGGCACATTACGTGTTCTTTTTTCAATTGGTCCCCTGCTGTTCTTGCAAGGGAAAAAATAAAATTATTTATTTATTTAATTTTATGTTAAATATTTATATGTCTACGTTGTTCCTGTAAGATGGGACCCATTAATATGCGAAGCTGACTAAGCCACAGAATCCATTGTATTAATTAGCACTGATCTCAGATTTAAATCCACATTATAAAAGAATCTTCTGAAAATCTAACCCACTTTCCTTATCCTGCATTCTATTTACCCACTTGAATCTCTCTTAATTCTTTATTATTATTATTATTATTCATTTTTAAAATACATTTCAGGAATTTATCATTTCTTGCCAGTGGTGCAGACCTCCATTTTCAACCTTCCAATTATTGCATGTCCATGTAAAATTCCTCATACTTTAATCATTTTTACATAATTAATTTTATACAAAAATGTGATTAAACTCAAAACTTATAACAAAAAAAATAGTTAAATTTTCATGAAAATAGATATGTCATAATAAATTATTACTATTGAGATCCGGGTTGAAGAATAGATTAATGGATTAATTATCTTATTATAATTTAAGAAATCAAGTATTATTGGGAGTGCCAGAAATGAGCATGCAGCATCGTTAAACTACACATCGGTCATTTTATGATATCAAAACTTACTACATGAACAAGTTCCAGAGTGCCATTTCTTAAGAAACCAGCTTTCCCATTTTATAAATAAAGCTCTTTACGATTAATTTATTAGATTAAATAACACAAACTACTAATATATATTTTTGGAATAGAATCTAAATCCTGTTAATGCTTATATATATATATTATAAACTCAATGCCCCCCAGTTCGATTATACACCACTCACATGATCATGCGTATAATTAAATAATGGCTTACGTCAATTCATTCATCACGAGTCAATATACATGAAATGAGATGTATTTTTAAGAATTACTGTTGTCATATGGGTGTTAAATGGTCTACTTCATGAATGGCTAATGAGCAATAACAACAAATGGGGATTTGTCAGGGTGAAAAACAACAATAATTGAGAGAAAGAAACCTTGTAAAATTGCAAATTTGTTCCCTTTGATTACTAGCCAAGACAAAATCAAATTAATGGGTGTCCACAGGAGAATAGATATGATAATAATTACGAAAAAGAAAAAAACAAATTGAGGAAGAACTACAGATTGGAACTGCTGCTGGTGCGTAGCTGTGGATCCTCATCGAGTAACAGCCATTCAAAACTCATACGCCATATGCTGCTGCTGCTTCTTTTGCATTGAAAGGAAAAGAAAGGAGAAATAGAAAAAAGAAAAGAAGGAAAGATATAGCTAGCTAGCTTGCTTGCAATCTCAAACCCTTATGCACATAATTCTGCACTTCGGACATAGTTCTATAGATTCATATGTTTATATGATGAAGTGGGTTTTGCTAGCTTGGCGGGTTTTGAACAGTTGGTGACCCTACAAGGCGGCAACAGTCTCGCCTGTGGCGGAGACATCAGTTCCCGCACCGGTTGAGGGTGTAACTTCTTTCTTCGATGCTAATGAACACTTCTCTTTTCTCTCATCTTGATTCATTTGCTGTTGCCTGCACTCTGAACTGCAGAAGGCACTGTCTCCTCTGCCATATATCAAACATAAAAATTCTGTGTTAGAACGAGAAGAAAATCTTGAAAGATGATGTAAACACGAAACAGGGAGGATATAAAGAGAGTGGAAGGAATTACGAGGGTAATATAGTAATACCTATACATGTAAATATCACGACCAGTGACCAGACGGCGACGGCAAAGAGAGCAAGACCTCAAGAAATGAGCAGTTTCCAAGAAATCAGCAGAAGTTCTTCGATTGTCTCTTGGAGAAACGGTAGCAGTAGGAAAGAACCCTTGATCAAGCTGCCGCCGGCTAGCACCACAGCCAAATCCAGACATCTGTTGAGCTGTTTCTGGTGCTGACGATGAATCATTGTTAGGGTCAAGATCAAAAGTGATTTCTGATAAACTTGTTGTTCTTTTCATTGGAGGACGCGTTCTTTTCCCCAGCAACATGATGTCTCTTTTCTTCACTTATCTTTGATCTCTTTTCTCTCTTTCTTTCTCAACAGCACAACAAAAACACCACCTTTTCTTGATTTGGCGTCTTCGACAAAGGAGAAAGATCAAGAGAAAGAACAGAAGAGAAGGAAGCAGAGGACTGAGGAGATTTCTTCTTCTTCTTCTTCGTCTTTCTTCTTTATTTCAATTCTTCTCCTCTCCTTTTCATTGTGCGTGCAGGCAGGAGAAGTGGAGATTGCCAAAATAAAAAGAGAAGCCAGAACCAGAATCCGAGGAATGAATCTTAGCCCTTCATTTAATTGTTTTTTCCCTTAATCCACGTCACCAATATATTCAATTTATTTTATTTTATTAAAATTAAGTAAAAGCTTTGGATCCTTCTCCGGCGGTCAAAATTTTTTTACTCTGGGCAATTCTATATTTCCTTGACCAGATTTTAACCTAAAATCTGGATTAATTTTTCTTTTTCTTTTTTTTTTTTAAATTCAGATTATTAGGGTAATTAATGGGTCAATGGAGTTACATAGTAATTCATTTTTATTTACTTAATTAATATAATGACTTTTTCTGAGGTTACAGGTAGCTATGGAGGGCCAGCAGTGGCTTCGTATACACCCAACTCATAAAATAATAATGTAAAGGGAAAGAGGCCAAAGTTTTGCTATTTTCAGGTTTCAGTTGCACAGGAGGCCGAGTGAGGTCCGAGTCCGCTCGTTGTCAAAACTGATTAATGGGTAAGATAATATTTTGGCCAATCCAAAAATCTAATAAAATAATTGTTCAGAAAAATCTGAAAATCGAAAAATTACGTGATGCAGAACATCAACCCACCAGAACATCAACTGCTGTTTACGTCCCTATTTCCCTGTACGGAAACATTGTATGTCTTTACCCCAACTCCCCGATTCAGCAATGATTTAATTATTGATATTTTTCAAATCCATCATAGTTTTTTTTTTTTTTTTTATTCATTCCTTATTTTTACGTATTATTATTTTCTGGGTGATTAATTAAAGATTTATTTGCATATTTTGTTAATCCTCTGTAATTTTATAATCTTTGGACGGAGAAAATATTATATATTAAGATATGGTTCAAATTATAATTAATAATGTATGTATGTATGTATGTATGTATGTATGTATAGTTTAATCGTATAGCAGCCATTGTAGTTAGTCTGATGTTGAAAAAGAGCAGGACATGAAACGATAATGACTGCTCATACAGCAATTACTTCAATATTAGGCCTACTAATCAATTTTCGGACCTTTTCTTTTCACGAGCAATCCATTTCAAACAAAAAACAATCAAACCCACTCTTTAACACGCCCCTGATTGATTGCCTTCTTTTTTTTCTAAAAAAAAAAAAAAGATGCAGATATTTACATTAATTGAAGATTCTCCTACTATAATTTAAAATATTTAATTCATTAAATATCGTAGATTATAATTAATATTAAATATTATATAATAATTAATATATATGATGTTTAAATCCAAGGGAAAGTTTGGGTGATGCCATGAGAGTAGCGTGTCATTAATGATTGGCCAACTGTTACTTGCTTGAAAACCAAGTTGTTCTGCAAGTGGGTATTTGGACGTCGGTTCGCTTTGGGTTTCTTCCTTTACAGCGACTGGTTTGCAATGATGACAAAGTTAAAATATCTCCTTGATTATGATATCAGTTGGCCACATCTCAAAAATCACCTGTTCACTCACAACCATCAATTTCCTCCATTTTAATTACATGTCTTTCCGGTAAATATCATAGATTAACAGTTTGTGTTGCAAGTGGGATCCGACGGCATTCAAGTCCCATAGAAAACTAGAAAGGAAGTTTCTTATGGCAGATATATTTAAAGAAAATGATCACGTACATGTATGGCACAGGGACAGAGTATGCTGGCAAGAAATTGTTCTGTTTTTTGGGAACGTAATGATGAATCTTAGCCCACTAAGGTGGGAGCGGACAAGAACTAATGATACCACCGAAAAGGTTACTTGTACTGTCACTTCAATCTTCCGTGGATTCCATTTATGTTTTGTTGTTTTTCAGTTTCATTTGTCCATGAAAAGAAAGCTTGAACATATCACATCACTTTACATCTTTGTATTTCATTCATCTCAATGCTTGCTAGCAGTCCGCATTCGATTTTCTTTTCAGATGTAAAATCATCATTATCTTCTAATTTAGCCGAAAGTAGTTTGTTATTTTAAGCTTACAGGGAAAGGGTGAACTTTAAGCAGCTCTTAAGGCCTTTTATTATGCCTTAAAGCTTGATATACCCGTTGTTGATCATCCACTGGAGGCTCCAATGGTTATTAACGTTCTTAAGAGTCCAATAAGCCCACCCAAAAGAAGCTCGTCCATATACATCTAATTGGACCTTGGCAAATCTCTGGTAATCCTCTTTTGTTGCTCCTAAGACCTGCTACTCTGCCACCCATTCTCCTGCGGAAAATAGATAAAAGAACACTATTCGTTAATCTATGAACAGAAACCAGGAGTTCAACCAATTTCTGATACAGGAAACAACATGATTTTAGGGTTCTTTTTCGTCAATTATGCATTTGGAATTTGGTGCGTACCCACGAAAGTGAGAGGGCCGTTTGATGTGGTGACGTAGTTCAACTGAGCAGTTCGATTAGTGTTGATGAAATCAATATTCTGTTGGACACTCATGTTGTTGAATATGTCTGAGAAGAGATTGTAGTAATGAACGTCAATAACTGTTCCACTTAACCCACTAGCGAGCGGAAATAGTTCTCTTGGCTCAGCTGGTCCCAATCTATTTGACATCACTACAAAAGCTGTTGACGAGTGCTTTCTGACAGCATTATACCCTGCCTGGTAATACTAGGTTATACTTTCTAGGCTTGCTCCTGGCGCAATCGGCTCGTTTATTAGCTCAACCGCATACAGGCTTGGGCTCTTAACATACCTGAAACCAAAATAAACATCACATGAGCGACGTATTTGTTATTTTTGTCAGGACGTGAATAATCCTGACAACCTGTAAAAGTTATATTAGTTATATATATATACCTGGCTGTGAGAAAATCTATTACATCAACTGTTTGTTGTATATTTGCATCAGTATGGCCCCATTCCTGAGAGCCATCTCTGGAAGAGCTGTGTTCAGCACCATTTTGAGAACCAGGAGCTGCGTGTAAGTCGATCACAACCTTCACTCCATATTTCCTGTGAAGGTTAGTTAGATTTTATTCGTCATATGTATACGTTAAAGAGTGGAAAACATGTAGTTCTTTTTGTTTTTACATACTCTGCCCATAACAATGCGTTGTCTAATGCTTGCGACGAACCGCCTACGTAAGGCTTTGGAGGGTTTGGGTCGCTTGCAATCCACCAACCGACTGGTATTCTCACAGCATTTAGTCCATTTTCAGATATGAACTTGAAATCATTTTCCACTATAAATGTACTCCAATGTTCCTGAAATGGGACTGTTCAGTTGTTGGATTAATCGGTTAAAAGGATAGATCAGTTTCAATGTTGTCTTACCTTCATAACTCGTGGAGCCATTTCCGGACCATAGCCATTTGTGACTTGATACTCTCCCCGCATTCTTCCGGAAATAGTCATCAGGAATACCGATGGATCATCGTCTCCCCATGTACTTTCACCTGCATAATCTGCTGTCACCGACTCTTCGGTTTTCACCTGCGATCGAACGGATACCATGATATCATTCCATGTGCATGAAGCCTATCTTCTGTATATTCATAAACAGAGTAGAAAACAATGGTGATCAACCTGCCAGAAGAAACCATTGGAAGATTTTATTCGAACCCGGTTAGGATTACTAGAATTCCTGACAATCTCAAATGTTTCTCTTCTTCCTGTTGTATCGGAAACAGCAACCACATTAATTCCATTGGTATCCAATCCAATGAATTGGTTGTTGAAGACCCTGAAGTTGAATTTCGACTCGTTGATTCTCCATAGCTTCAACAACAAACACCCATTTATAAGTTGCAATCATTAGTTCATTAATCAAAAAAGAAAGTTAAAAAAGAATTAACTGGTTCGGTGATTAACCTTAAATGTTTCCCATTCTGAAGTAGATGTACGATTAGCTACAACGATTGTTCCTCCACCCAACTCAGCACATAGATACTTATTGACGGTAACTGATTTAAACTGAAGTCCAGTTCCATCCTAGAAAATGGAAACTAAAATTTCACTATAACATTCAACAAGACAAGACAAGACATCAGCAGATACAAAAATGGAAAACGAATTGAGATGCAGAAGAAGAGACCAAGAAATCTTTGTTGGGAATGCCGGCAAAAAGGGAAGGTTTGATCCATCCTTCTGTAACAAGCCAACCTCCCAGATTCACTGCTTTGATTCTAAAGCTGGGATTTACTCTGCCATGAGCAGAAGATGTAAATAAAACTAAAACTAGCAAACTCAAGGCTGTTAGATGCTTTGTCAGGCAGATCGCCGTTCCCATTTTCCTGTTGTTAACTTGGACTTGGGATTTGCAATTATATATATAAATTCATCAGGTATGAAACTGAATCACTATCGAATGACCAATAAATCTTTTCCTCCACCAAGTATGCTTTCAAAGTCGACTGTGTTGAATTTTACAACTGAATAATTAAAAACCAAAAAATCAGCATGTCCTGATTTGACCGTATAAATGAATCTCCCTGTCTCTTGAAGTTGGAAGACATCGAAGAGCATGGAGGATTGTTTAATTTAGTTGCAGAAGATCAACTTTAACCAATTGAGAAGATGTAGTGCTGGCTTGTAGATTGGTTTACAAGTCCAGAAATGGCAGCTAATTAGAGTTGCTCTGCCGATCGAGAGCAAATGGTAGTGGAAAGTTTCTAAAATGGAATTCTACCGTTAATATCCCAAATTCTTCAGCTTTATAAGTATGTCTGCTTCTGTTTATTTAGATTAGTCTTTTTTTTTTTTTTTTTTTTTTATCTTTGATTTTATAGTCTTTAAATTGGTAGTATATAATTAAACCATCTCGTACATAAATATTAAATATTCTAATTCCTAAAATTGTTCAACCATACTTCATATATTTTTTTTATTTTAATAAATAATAAATGTTGGTAAATTTTTTCAACTGGTATCTTAGTATATTTATTTATTTTATTTTTCATCTGCATATTTTGAAGTAATCTAAATATAAGTGGAGATAATATCTGTTTATGAAATTCACACTATTGGATTTATAGAGATAAATATTTGATTAAAAATAAATTATATTATATTATTTACCTTTTATAGCAGAAGAAGATGACAATACTTTAAATGGCAATGAATCAATGTCATATTAGCATTATTATTAATATTAAATTCGCTTGTAATATATATCACTCAACTAATTTAATGGCTATAAATTTTTAAAAAATAATTACTGGTTTCTAAAAACAATAACTTTTAAATTGATAAAACACACAAAAGTTTAAATAATTATTGACATATTAAAATTATTTTTTAAAGAATTTCATAGTATTTATTTACTCTCAATATTTCATAAGAATTTATATTAGAATCGAAATAATTTTATATACCTTATTTATTGTTCTTTTGAAAGTATTATAGACATCTTATATATTGACCTGAGTGAATTGATCTTGGAAAAAATTTAAAATTTATAATACTAAAAGTTTAAACTTAATCTTGAAAATTTGTTATAATAATTCATTCGAATCAATGAATTTTTAAAATATTAAGTTTTTTACAAAGTAAACATAAATACAAAATTGAATCACTGTAATTTGTAATGTTTGTTTTTTTATACTCTTTAATTTTAATTTACTAATTTTGAATTATTCATTATTAGTTTTAGTAAAATATATATCTTGATAGCTATCTTGATTAGTTTACTTATTTTTTCAAATAAAACTTTTTTAAAATTATAGTGCTTACTATTTTATTTTATATGTTAACAAAATTAGCTTATTAATTTTATTCAATATATAAAATTATTTTTCATTTTTAATTCAAATTTAATTATTTTAAATTTATTTTTAAAAATTAACTTACTTCTCTTTGATAAAAATAATATTAAATACAGTCAAATACAATTTTAACATTATATTATTAATCATAATTTTTATATTGAATATGTGATACAAGGAGCAACATAAACGAGTCAAGCCAAGTTTTATCTTATTCAAATTTTGTTCATTTATGATTAAATTAGCTTGAGCTTTACTTTTTAAATTTTTAAATGAATTTAATAAATACATATTGTAAAATAAATTTTTTATTTTTATTTAAAAATAAAAAATTATTAATAAAAATATTATCTTTCAAGAGTATTTATGATTTTATATTGATAATTAAATTAAAAAATATTTTTATATATTTATAATTATAAATTTATGGATTATATCTAAAATAAAATTATTTCTATATAAAATAAATTAAAGAATTAGTTCATGAACATTTTATGGAGTTGGTTTATAAATTTAAATGAGTTAATATTATATTATTTGAGCTCCAAATTAATAGAATAAAATAAAATATATAATATATATATTATGATTAATATAAATTTATAATTAATATAAAAATAATATATATATTATAATTAATGTAAAATTAATATAAAAATTAAATTAAAATATAATAATATATAAATTAATAAATTAAAAAAATAATAAATAATAAATAATAGTTATAAATATTAAATCGAGGTGCCCACAGTTCTCAATAGTTTACCCTTCATTTTTTTGCCTTTAATGGGCTTAGTTTTTCCAGATGCTGGTTGAGCAATATTTTCTATTTCATAGAATTTTATACAGTCAGACACAAAATTATTTATTTTTGAGACAAGGATTAAAGTAACTTATTTATTAAACGAACTTTAATAAATAAAAATTAACAACTCAATTCAATTCAATTCAGCTCATTTTTAAAAATTTAAAAATTATTTAATAGGATTATAAAAATAAAAGATAAAATTTATTATTTATTAAATTATTGGTGAATGGAATTTATATCTTACATAGAGTGCAAGACTTTGTCATTAAATTGGATTGTTACGTTTATCTTCCTGTTTGTTGGAGGCCAGTCAAATTCATCACATAAAAGCATTCAGCCCAACTCAGTCTGAAGCATGAGGACCATCAAATTGCCCTAAACACATCAGCCACAACCCCGTCCAAAACCGCACCACACTTGCCAAAATTTAATTACAGTATGTAGGTGCAAACTCCTCCGACTACATTTAATAAACATTTATTTAAATTTATTTAACTTAATTTTAAGTCAAATGATATTTAAATTGTTTAAATGCATGCTCTAATTCATTTAATAAATAGATTAAACTTAATTTAAATAATAATCAGTTTATTAATAAATTAATTAACTAGTAGGTAGCAATAATTTAATTTTAGATATAAAATTTGTAAATTTATAATTACATAAATATAAAAATATTTTTAATTTAATTATTAATATAAAATCATAGATATTTATAAAATATTATAATTTTATTAATAATTTTTATTTTATAATTACATTTATTACGCTCATTAAAAATCAATCAAATTTATTTAAGTTAATTTGTTGATAAATATATAAAATTTTAGATAGATATAGTTGAACGGTAAACCCTAACATAATGGCTTAACCCCGATTGACTTTTCTTAAAGAAGGAACATAACCCCAGCAGAATTTGACTTTTAGGGTGACGGACGAATGGAACTATGATCACCCGATGAAAGTAAGGCATGAAGCGTATGCCCCTGACGTAACGAGTTCCTGAGGCCCCATATTGTGAGCGCCTACAATTCCAGCTGCAATGCAATTCATCACGGGCTTGTTCTATCGTCTACCCTCCTGCTCACCCAACATTGCTCCCCCCGCTATCAACGGTGAATTCCTTTAATCAACCTTCCTCCTATTTTTGTAACCTTTTAATGCCATTTTCTTTCATTTTTTCCTCTCTACTTATCTTCATCTGTGGTCATGAGCGTTTCCCATTTTCCTTTTATCAACCTCATTATCCTAGTTTATCGAAATACTCTATTTCCTTTTATCAACCCTCAAAACCAGCACGACAACTGTTGCTGTTAGATTTGCAAAGTCATTAGGTTTTATTTTTAGTACGATTGCGCATGATATATACATGGCGTTTGGCATATCCTATCTGAAGAGTGAAGTAATCGGATCAGCTGATGTAACTCTGATATTTACCAGGGCATGGCGAGTCACTATGGAATAAAAAGAACTCTATTTTTTGCACTTTAAAAGGACAGTTCCTGTTTTTCAGATTAAAAGATTAGAGGAGAGAGCCCACATGTTTATTGGTCATATCCTATCGATAATAACACAAACGGTATATGGCTTGTGTTTCAATTAATAAAACATGCAATTATACTCGATAGCTTTGGTGGAAATGGCATTCATGGCAATAAACAAGCGAAATGTGTTGTAAGATTGAGAACGATACTTTAATAAATGAAAAAATTCATGAATTTGTTTTTACCTCATCTCGTCTTCTGAAGGTATTTTCAGCTTGATCACTAACAGCCAACATTATGTCTCTGCAAATATTAGCTCAATCCAGGCACAAGTTAGATGAGATGTTAAATTAATACGTCCAAGAACTGGTAAGCTCATTTGTTTGTTATTAATTACAGCTTCAGCCTTATTAATTATTTTATTTTACCTCCAACTCTTCAACGGTTCCAATATTGCTTGCTCAGAACTGTCATCGTAACACTATCGTCGGTCCTGTTGATATCAAAAATCCCAGAAAGAAAATGCAAGAAAGCTTATGTGTGAAATCTAACACTGGAAACAACTGTATTTTCTATTAAACTACGAATGATTGCAGCATTTATGAGCTTGACAAAGCACCCTTAGCTCCCATCTAAACTGGCATTATTAAACAAGGAATATGCACGCCATGTAAAACCTTGGGAAAAAATAATATAACGCCATAATGCAGATAATCAACTGCTTTTATTGCATTTGAACCACGCGGAAAGCGCTTGAAGATTTCTCAAAACTGTTGTCTTCCACAATAATCCAGGAGTTTTTATATACCTTGCCTTCTCATTCTAAGATCTCTATTGGCATTTCCAATTTCCACCGTAAACGGTAACGTCTTGTTGCTGCAAAAGCAATGCAACATCATTAACTGAAACAACCCAAGACATTACTAATTTCAATACCATCACCAACAAGAATCTAAACCACGAAAAATTCCTCGACGTCCAATGAACAAACAGACAACAATTCAAGCTTTACTAAATTCTCCAACATCTCTATCACCAAGGAATAACATGAAAAGGCAGCTCCACAAACAGTGACAAAGCTCATGAAAATAATGTCACCTAAGTTCCCTGCTTCATGCCGTAGCAGAAACATAAAGTTCCATAGATAATAATAATAATAACAATAAAACATAAACATTATCAACTGTTGTCAATAATGTAATGCAGTTAAGATTTTGATTAATCTTAAGGCACATACGTAAAATTAATTTCTACTTGGCATTTAATCAAACATTTGAGATAGCAAAATGATACAATTAACTCAAACATATAAGGAAACCAGCTTAAAGGCTAGTATGGACCCGATCTTCGTCGAGGAAAATGAAGGCAAAGCTAAGAAGCGGTAAAAGAGTTGAATGAAGAAATATCCATTATAGACAATAAAACATAAACAATAGTTGAATGAAGAAATATCCATTATAGATGACTGCGCATTAAGCTAAAGATGAGGAAGACGATATTTAGCATTAAGGTTAGGGTTTTCCAGTGAGCAGATGCTGAATTAGAACTCTTCTTTTCTTTTCAAACAGGGAAGTGAGGATACTGCAGCCTTGAAATTGGAACATGCGTAAGGTACATTCCTTATGAAGCTTCCATGGTTTTAAAAAACAATTCGAGGAAACTTCCTTTTCCAAATAAATATGATAAATTGATAACTAATTCTTTATCAATCATTGTCTAGGAAAAAAAAAACAGACTTTATGGTAAATATAAAGTTATTAGTTCTTATGCGATTAGGCCAATTACTCTGATTCATCTTATAGTTATTTCATTAAATTTAACATCAAACGTGCTTATACTTCATCTAATATAATATGCGTTCCACGTGGACAAAATCGCATGTTTTTATATTAGGAGCCTAGACTCCAAGTGACAATGGTCAAGGCCTCGCTTAACCAAGCCTTGGATCAGCCCATCGCCATTTAGGTCTCCTGTCGCCCACTATTGATCGCGGATTTGAATTCAAACTTCGATTGATCGATAATTATATAGAATTATTGAACTTATCAAATGATAATTAAATAATAAAATTTATTTATTTATTTATATTTTTTAATGAAAATTAATTTAACCTGATTTTTTAAAAATGAGGTTTGACGTTTTGTTGTATGTACTCGGGCAGTTCCTTTTTCCTAAATTTTAATAAATGCTCACCAACCCCATGGATGCACCACCGAACTATATTAGTTAGCGCCATGAAAACACATCATAAACGAGTGTTCTTCTTTCTGCGTCTTGAAATGGAACCACTGGTTAAAAATATATTAAACCAGATAAAGTTATGTAAATTAATAATTTCAAGTATAAATTTTGAAAATAAAATGATAACATCATCAATATTATATGGATTATTTAATATTTAAATTGGATAATTAAGATTAAAAAATTCAAATAATGGAATAAAGGGGCATAACATAAATTTGGAACGCTGTTCAAACGGTCTTCCAGAATATTATATGATTTATTATTTTTTATTAATAACGCTTTAATTCTAAGTTTATCATTGAGATGCAGACTACCAACAAAGACTGTTTTCTAAGTAGGAGACAAAATAAAACCCTCCGTTCAAAATAACCCAAAAAAAAACAATTAATTAATTTTAATAATACATTATTGTTATATTTATTAGATTAATTTAAACGGCAAAAAATCAAGTAAAAAAAATTAAAAAGGAAAAAGATTTACTTGCCTATAAATTTTAAAGTGGATGGCATGGAAAGGAGCAGAGATTTATAATTCCTTCCAATTTTATAATTCCCGTTTTTTTCCTTACTCGCCATCATGGGCTCGTACAATCCACTCTCCATTTTTCAAAGCAATTACGATAATTTGCAACTAATTTTTTGCACATGTATGGATAAAACAAGAAAACTAACTTAATCAGTGAATATCATATTATAAAGTATAAAATAAATATCATACATGTACATATATCATTCATATTATCATATTTTAAATTATTTATCATAAAGTAATTATTGATATTATTTTTATTGTTATATATAATAGTTAAATAAAAAATATAAAAATTAACCACTTACGTTTAAAAAATAGATAAAATTAATCACTTGATTAATGTTAATTAGAATGGTAATATATATTAGAAATGTTAAATTAGCGGAAGTGAAAGGCTTTATTGGACTGTGTGTTTTCTCCGCTTTAGGCGCACGTGAACAATACTATTTGTGTTTTCTTTCTTTCTATTTTACCCCTATAACCCTTTACTTTTTACCAAAAACTCATAGGACCTTTATTGTAAAGTTATTAATGTATCCTTGTCTACGTGGCGTCCATCGGGACCCACGTTTAAACCAAGATCAACGGTCGTTCCTGCCTGGAGCATAAGATTCTTTTGTCTAAGTGAGACATACGCGAGTCAAAATATAATAACATCATTTTGTATAATTAAATCCCAAATTTGCCCCCAAATCTCATCTGAAAAAAGAAAGGCTCTATTATCGCATCCCGCTCTCTCTATTTTGGTCAATATTTGATCCAAACACGGACGGGGCAGAGCGTGTAGTTCTGAACAAAACGTAGGGTCAGATCTGTAATTTAGGATGGATAAATAAAATAATAGGAGAAAATAAATAAACGGAGATAATATAACGGTGACCGGAACGAAGTAACGGCCGGTGAAGTAGGCTCGATATTTCCTATATAAAGGCGTAACCATAACCCTCTCTCCCTTCATATTTTGCAATTACATTGCTATTGCGGAGAGCCACCCTTCCCTCTCTCTCTACTAATAGATTCAAGTATAGCTCGAAATAACAGGTAATTATTTCTCTGTATATCTCTAAATCACGATCTTTATTTAAAATAATAATTTATTAATATTCTAGCAAATCGAGTGTTTTGACTGTAAGATTAATGCGAGAAGATTGATCTGTTAATGTGGAGTGTAATTAGAGAGTAATGATTGTGATCTGTGGAGGGATTAGTGGATTATGTTTGGGAGTCTAAGTTATTTTGGTTTATGAAAACCCTAGAAACTGCTTAGGGGTTGTGATATGGTTGGTGATTGTTATTTCATGTTGAGATTAGGCCGTCTCGATCTGGCTTGATTTGTTATCTTTTTCCCTCATGGTAATTAGTGTTGCATCGGGAAGGCTTATAGATTGGTTGATGAAATTATTCTATGTCGTTGTAGTTGATTTTGTTTTTGCTATGAGCTACGATCTGATTTGTCTTTTCTTTCTTTCTTTTCTTTCTTCCTATTAAAAGTTGTTATTGAAATCCGAACATTATGCTGGATGTTAGATTAGGTCGAAACCTTAACTGATATCTGTTGTTGCTCCTGGGAACTTGCTTAGAGTTAATGCAATGCAATCTATTCTGGCATATGTTTAATTCTGGGTGTAAATCCTGTACTCGATGCTATCTGTTTTAAGTTGTGACTTTGTTTGTTAATCAATGAAATTGTACTGTAAGTTTGTGCGCTGATGTTAATGTTTCTCAGAAATAATGTTTTCGGTATTCTATGTGCATTGGATTCAACTTTCTGCATGCTTGTGTCTCTTTTAGTGGTTGTCACAGTTGAGACAAATTTCATGTAAGTTTTCTTTGTTTTCCTTCTGTTTGCAATTATCATGGTTTCTTTATCTAAGTGCTTGCTTTGGGCCTTTATTTGCAGATCATAAATGCGTGTAGAACTCCAACTGTTGATTGAGTTGTTGGACATAAACTATTTATGTCTTTGAGTTTGACGTTGCTTGCTAAGAAGAAAACACAAATACAGAAAGTTATATTCTTTTGGGTAGGGTATTTGTTTTGTATGCAATTATTTATGACATGGGTTCTCGAGGAAGGTTGCTATTTGATCTTAATGAACCCCCTGCTGAGGATGATGAGGAGACTGATCGTGTCATCTGCTTGCAGCCGCAGAAGGCACTTCCCTCTGTAAATCCAAACACTTCTGACTTGTTTGCAGCATCAGTAGGTTCCCAAAGTATTAAAAATAACAATGCTTTCTCACATGCATCTTCTGTATCTGGCTTTCAGCCTTTTATTCGTCCCAAAGCTGCTCAAGGCCCTGAATCAGGTTCTGAGCAGAAGAGAGCAGGAGAACAGAATCCCAAGCTTTCATCATCAATGCAATCAAGCAATGGCAATGATGAACAAGCATCTTCATTGTCAGTTTCAGGTGCTGCAGATCCAGGACCTGTAGAAAGAGAAGAGGGAGAATGGTCTGATGTAGAAGGTTCCGCTGATGCACCTCCAGGTTGTAGTCTGCAAGAGCAGGGAAAAGCTTCACAAGACCAGGGGAGGTCTGAATTGATGGAATCTAGTAGTACTTCTTGTATGGGTACTGAAGAACACACTGTCAGTACCAAGAATATCGATAATGCCAGGGTCAAAAGCAGTGGCCACAATTTACAAGGGTTGGAGCATGGTATGAATGATCAGAAAAGTTACAACAGCCGAAATTCAGACAGCAATGCCAATGGTGATGTCTCCATGGATGGCCAGGAAGAAACTGCATTACTTCCAAAAGTAAGAGAAGTTAAAGGTATTGAAGCAAATCATGCACTTAAATACATTAATAATGGGGGAAAGAGGAAGATAGACCAACATAAGGAAGCAATGCTAGGAAAGAAGCGAAATAGGCAGACTATGTTAATTAATATAGATGAAGTGAAGCAAGTAGGGGCAATTAAATCGTCTACTCCTAAGAGGCAGGCAACTACCACCCGAATTGTTAAAGAAGTTCGCACTGCCCCTCTACCTGCTGAATATGTTGGTGAAAAGCATATTCATTCAACATTGAAGGATCAAAGGCTAGTTGATTTGTCATGTAATGAAGGGGGGGCTTATTTGGAATCCTGTCAGCCCAAAAATGAATGCAATGATGATACCACTTCTGGACAATTAGCAAAGCCGAGGAGACTAAACAGTGATACAGATTTTCCTGCAGAAGGACATCTACCACCCATTCCAAGGCAGAGTTCATGGAAGCAACCTGCTGACTTGAGGCAGCCTAAAAACTCTCAGCTCTCAAATAGGAAGCAATCTCTAATGAGCCAGAGCTCCATAGATTCTAAGATTGAAAACAAGAAACAACTTCTTTCCAAGAAGCCAGCTGCTGTCAGCAATGCCTCATATCAGGATACTTCAGTTGAACGTCTCATAAGGGAGGTGACTAATGAGAAATTTTGGCATCACCCAGGTATTAATTGTAAAGCATGATAACTCTTTTGCGCGTGTCTATGTGTTTATATCATGATAAAAGGCAACTGACTTTTTCCATATTTGTGGGCCTATATCTTGTTTTGGTGGAATAGAGGTAACTTATGGAACTAAAGTGTTAAATATAGTGACCTTACACTGTATCCCTTTGAAAATCTCTGACACAGGGAGGATGTTTCAAACATAGTAGAGAGCATAGAGATATTATCTCATGTTGTTAGCCATTTGCTTGAGAACCTGTGAAGTTAAGTCTGATCATTGAGTATTAGTTTGCATAATAATTGTTCTCTTCTTATGTGCAGTAATGCCTTCCTCCCTTCTTTTTTTTTTTACCCCCATTAGGTTTTGGAGTTTTAAATCAGTCAGGGTATTTTGTGCTTGTCCTTCAATAAGTAAAAGCTGATGTTTGTATTGCTCAGGCCCATCGCATAGCAGAGGAGACACCTGCAGCTACATGTGTTGGGCGGCAATCAACCATCCGGACAGCCTCTTGGATGGAAGATTAATTGAACCACGAAAAAATAAGCTTGTGAATTTTTTTTTTCAAATTTTCCTGTTTGTGTTTTCTGTAGAATCTTATTTGCTGGCATGGATTAAGCTTCATGTCTGCATTTGTACGAGTAAAAACAGTGTTGGAAAGAGATTTGCAGGCAATTTTACATGTAGACAGAAGTTTGTTGTTCATATCTTATTTTGCTAGTACCTTTTGGGTGTCTTTTGATGATTAATCACCAATTCTGTCCACCAACCTATCATATATATTTTTCTAACCTCTATTTTGTTATTACTGTTTTGTTGGTCCCATAGCTATTTTTGTTTCAAGTGCTTCATAGCTTATTTTGTTGTATTACCTTTGTTTTGACATCTGACTCTTACTGTTAACTCTACTGTATATCAGAGGATTCTGAGCTTCAATGTGTTCCTGGACGATTTGAGTCTGTTGAAGAGTATGTCAGGGTATTTGAGCCTTTGCTTTTTGAAGAATGCCGAGCACAGCTTTATAGCACATGGGAGGAGTTGACTGAAACAAATTCCCATGTAATGGTCCGGGTAAAGAGTATTGAAAGACGTGAAAGAGGTGTGGAGATGTTCCATGCATACACATTGTTCATATTCATGTTGGAAAGCTTTTGACTGGTTGAAGTTCTCTCTTTCAATTGTAGGATGGTATGACGTGATAGTCCTGCCAGTGAATGAGTTCAAATGGACATTCAAGGAGGGTGATGTTGCTGTTCTTTCGACACCAAGGCCCGGAACAGGTTTGTTATGGGAATTGCATGTTATGGTATTCTGGTTTGAGTATTCTTTTTTCCTTTTAAATTGTACAAATATTAATTCTCTTCATATCAAGCAGTCAGAAACAAGAGGAATAACGCCCCAATGAATGGAGATGATGATGAAACTGAGTTCAGTGGGCGTGTGGCTGGTACGGTTAGACGGCATATTTCTTTGGATACTCGAGATCCCCCGGGTGCAATCCTTCATTTTTTTGTTGGGGACTCATATGACCCTTACAGGTTATCTCAGATGCTGTAATTTTTCTGCAGCATTTCTAGATGCTATTATTTTTTTCTCAAACATTTTTACACCTGATTTCCATGTCACTTCATTAAGTTGAGACTTGGTTTCCTTTTGTTCAAAACTTCTGTTCATTTGCTTTCTACAGCAAGGCTGATGAAGATCATATTCTGAGGAAGCTCCAGCCAAGAGGCACGTGGTTTTTAACTGTCCTTGGTTCTTTGGCCACCACACAGCGAGAGTATGTTGCTTTGCATGCATTTTGCCGTCTCAATTCTCAGGTGACAACTAAATTTCCTTTTTAAGTGCTTTAGCTGTGTTCTAGTTTGTAAGAGTTATTGTACCAGATCCATAAACTCTCTCTTGTTCCTATAGATGCAAACTGCAATCCTAAAGCCTAGTCCTGAACACTTCCCAAAATATGAGCAACAGACTCCTGCCATGCCTGAATGCTTCACACAGAATTTTGCTGACCACTTGCATAGGAGCTTCAATGGGCCACAGCTGGCTGCCATTCAATGGGCTGCAATGCATACAGCTGCTGGTACAAGCAGTGGTATGACAAAGAGGCAAGATCCTTGGCCCTTCACTCTTGTTCAAGGGCCTCCAGGAACAGGTAAGACGCACACTGTATGGGGAATGCTAAATGTGATCCACTTGGTTCAGTATCAGCAATACTACACTTCTTTGCTAAAGAAATTAGCACCTCAGAGCTACAAGCAAAACAATGAGAGCAATTCTGACAGTATTGCAACGGGTTCCATCGATGAAGTTATTCATAACATGGACCAGAATCTGTTTCGCTCTCTTTCCAAGCTCTGTCCAAAACCCAGAATGTTAGTTTGTGCTCCTTCTAATGCTGCAACAGATGAGCTACTTTCACGTGTACTTGATCGGGGATTCATTGATGGTGAGATGAAAGTTTATCGGCCTGATGTGGCCAGGGTTGGGGTCGATTCACAATCACGTGCAGCTCAGGCAGTTTCTGTTGAGAGGAGAACTGAACAACTGTTGGTCAAGAGCCGTGAGGAAGTTTCAAAATGGATGCAGGAGTTAAGAGGTCAGGAAGCTTATTTCTCAGCACAAATAGGTGATCTTCAAAACAAACTTTCTGTTGCAGCTGTTGATGGTCGTTCCCAAGGATCTGTTGGTGTTGATCCTGATGTTCTTATTGCACGGGACCAAAATCGAGATTCATTGCTGCAGAGTCTTGCAGCAGCTGTTGAAAGCAGAGATAAAGTTCTTGTTGAGATTTCTCGTCTTCTAATTTTGGAAGCCAGGTTCCGTTCTGGTAGCACATTCAATCTGGAGGAAGCCCGTGCTAATTTGGAGGCAAGTTTTGCAAATGAGGCTGAGATTGTGTTCACTACTGTCTCAAGCAGTGGTCGCAAGTTGTTTTCTCGTCTTACACATGGTTTTGATATGGTAGTTATTGATGAGGCTGCTCAAGCCAGTGAAGTAGGCGTTCTTCCTCCCCTTGCTCTTGGTGCTCCTCGATGTGTACTTGTCGGGGATCCCCAGCAGCTTCCTGCAACAGTTATCAGCAAAGCAGCTGGAACTTTAATGTACAGTAGGAGCCTTTTTGAAAGATTTCAACAAGCAGGATGTCCAACAATGCTGTTATCCGTCCAGTATAGGATGCATCCTCAAATTCGAGCTTTCCCTTCAGAGTATTTCTACCAAGGCCGTCTCACTGACAGTGAAAGTGTGGTTAACTTGCCTGATGAGACGTATTACAAGGACCCTTTACTCAGACCATATCTATTCTATGATGTTACTTATGGACGCGAGTCCCATAGAGGTGGATCTGTATCTTATCAGAACGTTCCTGAAGCACAATTTTGTCTTCAGTTGTATGAGCATCTTCAGAAAACTTTGAAATCATTTGGTATTGGGAGAATCTCTGTTGGGATAATTACACCGTACAAGCTTCAATTGAAATGCCTTCAACATGAATTTTCAGCAATATTAAAGTCTGAAGAAGGGAAGGACATTTATATTAATACTGTAGATGCTTTTCAAGGGCAGGAACGTGATGTCATTATAATGTCTTGCGTACGTGCCTCAAATCATGGTGTTGGCTTTGTGGCTGATATCCGCCGAATGAATGTTGCTCTTACACGTGCTAGAAGGGCTTTATGGGTAAGATTACCTGCTTTTTCTTAGCATACTTCTATTTTGAATCTATAACTGGTTCTTACATTCAAGTCTCCCACCCTCAACATAGGTGTACAGACACCTAAAACTCACTTCAGAACTTGAGTTTTTGTTGCGAGGGCTCTATGTAATTGTGTCTACATTTTTTTCAAGTATTCTTCACTTATTTTTTCCACGTTATACAGTAGCAACTCACCCAATAACTCAACATTGGTTTGAATTTTCGTTTGAGATTCTAAAGTTGATTGTGTCAACAGGTAATAGGAAATGCAAATTCTTTGGTTAAATCTGATGACTGGGCTGCACTGATTGCTGATGCGAAGGCAAGGAACTGCTACATGAACATGGATTCTCTCCCCAAAGAGTTTTATATCTCAAAGGGAATGCAAGGCAAGGGTTCCTCTAATGCAAGGGGTTCAAGGTTGGGTGGACAAAGGCACAGATCTATGGATGCGCACATTGAGTCTAGATCTGGAACACCTTCAGAAGATGATGATAGTTCAGGTGCACCTGTGATTTCTAGGAATGGGAATTATAGGCCCTTTAAGCCTCCAATGAGCAATTCATTAGATGATTGTGATCATTCAGTTGATAAATCAAGAGATGCCTGGCAATATGGCATACAGAAGAAGCATGGTTCTTCCAGTGTTGTTGGAAAGAGAGAGTCGTAGCTATCTTGATAGTTTAAACAAAAGCTTTCGGCACTTAAGGTAGCTTTCTGCGTTATTGAAGTTTTTGTTGCTTTGGTGCTGCCTTTTAGTGTCAGGAGGTGCTTGAATCCATGGCTCAACACAGCTTGAGACAAGTGCCCAACGCTCGGATGACATCTGCTAACGAAGATCTGGAACGAACAGGCAGTGTTGTGTTAATGGCACAGATGCTTGGTCTGGAAGAGGAAAGATGGATGAATTTGCTTACTGGGAGATGATGGATGCTTTAAGTTATGGAAGATCACACCTGCAATTTACCAGCTTACAGGTATAAAAGTTAGAACAGAATTCTGTTGCATGCAATCAGATGTGATCTATTTTTGTTTCTTGATCACCGAGTTTATTGCATGGAAGCTGGGCTGCCAGGAACCATTCGTGGCATTGAGAAGTTAATTGAAGCGCCACTATTTTGCAATGGAACTTGCCTACTGCGACGTTTATCTGAAGTCTTTAGATGAGTGGAGGTGTTAAGAACTTGTCGAGTATTGCCATATTTTTTGTTCTAGCTTTCTTCTCAAAGCGCTGGGTAGGTGGCCACTTAGCTGTCAGTTCATCTATGGAATGCTCGAGGATGGCATCTAAGGGAGCATTGCGGCCATTCAAATGCTGTAAGCAGGGGTATGTTGAGATAATTGATGGTTGCCCGTATGTTATTTCTTCTACTACTGTCTTAAAAGATGATCAGAAATATAGCCTCGCAATTTGGATCAAAATAACACTACGGTCTCTGTACTTCAAAAATTCTATATCTAGCCCTCGACAATAAATTCCCATTTCTATTTTCAACTGAAAGCTATAGACAGGCTAAAAAACTTTTTCTATCTGTTCAATATTTCGGTGTTTGTAATTAGTTGTCTTGACATAGTACAAACTTAAAATATGGGCGTGTCGCTCGTTTTATTTTTTCATTTTTTTTTTTTTTGCCAAAACCGTCAAACTAATGGCGTTTGCTTCTAATGATATGACACGTAGAGGGATCAGATGTTTCCTTTTGAGCAAATTTTGAGGATGTATTTGTAATTATCTGTTCTTTGTCAAGGAGATGAAGCTGAATGTAGAAACCTGCAACATATGGGTAACTTCCAGCTTCTGTATAGAAAAAGGAAGAAGGGTACAGCTTGTAATGCAATTTTTACTATGAGAGGAATGTGTTACTTTTTCACCGACTTCATACATGCATACTTAGCTGTTCAATTATTTTTTGTGCGTTCATTTTTTGCCAAATGAACTGCAAATCCTTTTAAGTTGTATTTTGGTGTTGCCATTATGTCTCATTCACGGCAAGGCAGCAGCATTATGGAGTAAATTTCACCGGGTGTTTCTAATTGTTAACGTACTCAAAAATTTAGTTTTTTTTTTATTATTGAATTATAACTTTGTTTTGTGCATCCGAATTTGACATAATGAAGTGATAATGAGAACAAGTTATGGCAGTTTATATAGTCCTTGTGCTCTGAAAAAACAGGATTGCATTTTTTTGAACTTGTTGAAATCTAGTCAAAATCATTATAATGTTAATAAAGGTGTGTCATATGATGATAGAAATTTGAATATAAAATATAAAAAGTTAAAAATCAGGGAGTGCATATGCAAGTGGTGTCTAGTAAGATGGGACAGAGAAAGCTGCAAGACGCATATGCAGGCACCTTCGGAGTGAAATTTGTAGAATGTGTTGTTTACTTTACTGCCTTTTGTTTAAATTCCATGCACAGAACTGTAAAATTTTATCGAAAAATTTCCCTTTGAAGTATATTCAAGGAGTCAATTATCAAAAAGGAAACAGGGTAGCTAAGTCCAAAACATGGTTCCAAGTTAAAATTTGATGTACAGAATTCCTGGTGTCCATTACTAGACATTGCCATGCACTTGTCATCTTCTTCCTTGAAATAAGTTGGGTCAAATCCAACCTTACATGTTATGGACTTTCCATTTGTTTGTTTCTTCTATGTTACCCCTCCCTCCCTCTCTCTCATTCTTATGCTGTAAGAATAAACATTAGATATCCATTAATGACTCCTAACAGGCATCCTGTTTTTCCTTGTTGAAGTTTTTCATGGACAGTTGCACGTTTTTTCAAGTGTAAAATCCACTGCGATCAATCCTTCATCATCTTTTTTGTTATATTAAACAAAAAATAGATCATAAAAATTCCCACATATCCTTTCATCATCTTAGAATTAGCAGCATCCTAATTATTTGTCAGGAACGGAAATCAAATACTGGAGTCAGTTGGCGACAATATTTTGGCTTTCCACGTTACCTTGCAATGTGAGAAGACAAGCCTTATCATGTTTCATGAGCCATGTTTATGCGCTTTCCCATCAATTTGTCCGCCCCTTGCTCTCTCTTCATTCTTGGCTACTACCCACTTCCACTTGATCTACAGGAGCTTTGGTTCACCCTTTCTGTTTATCTTTTTCTCATCATTCATTTATGCCCATCTGCCTGCCAATGCCACAAGACCATACACCATCATGAGCAGGTAAGTGTGAAAATCCCCTGGATTTTTTAGAAATTTCGATGCTCCATGCATGTTTTGTGCCTCTTGGTTCACACCTACTTTCTTCTTGGGAAGGAAACAACACACCCATTTGTTGAAATGTTTGAACAAGACTTTTGAAACCCATCTATGGATTTTTGAAGCTGCTATGGAAAATAATTAATGGGCAGACAAAATCCCCATTGTAATAACAGGGGTGATTCTGACTACCTGTCCTCTGCTCCCATTTTTCAAAGAAAAACAACAGACGAAAAACCAGGTCAGGACTACTTCATCTCCACGTGTCCTAAAGACCTAATCAATAAAAATATTTTTAACTATTAAAACGAAAAATCAAAAATGGAAAAAAGAAACCTTTATGCCTAAAGTCCAAGCAGTACCAACTCATTTTCCCGGTTTTTAAAATCATTTAGGCATATGCGCGGATCCAAAATTGATCTCCTTCAATCAAAGAAAGAGAAAAATATAATCAGTACCCATATCACCATCTGTATTTTTAAGCACACCCTTTTCACGGTTGACCTTTGTTTCTATGGTTTTTACCTGTTAAACCGAAGCCACCCCTAAAGTACCGGCCTTTCTCTGTTTTTCTTTGCCTTTTCAGGTCGCAGTCGTTGGATCAGTCAGGTTAGTTAAATTATATCACCTCTCTTTTCGTGGATCTTGTTATCCATGAATCACGACTTAAGAGATTTTTCTGGGCCATCCTTTGTTTTCTTGGTTTTGATTTTTCCTTAATAGATTTAAAGTTTGTATTTTTTATATCATCTTATTCATAAATGCCATCAACTTATGTTAGTGAATAAATTCTTCTGCTCACCATGATTCCCAGTAAATTGGTGCCATAGACTAGATTATATAATTCGTTTTTCTCGGGTGGTTTTCTTTGGGTTCAATTGTATATTGTCTCATGGTGTTCAAAACAATTTTGTGTAGGGAGCGGTGATCTATTAGTCAATGTACCTTAAGCACCTCGATTTAGAATTAATATGAAAGTCGTTCTGTTGATCTTGGTTATTCCAGCATTTCTCAATTCTTAGTTCTGTTTATGTTATTTAATCAGTAGATCGTTGTTTAAAGAAATAATACATGGTACATCAGTTCCGTGATGTATGAATCTCAAGTGGCACAAAAGCAAGCCTTAATTGTATATCTTCTGAAGCAAAGATTCTAAATTCCATGCAGTTGTAACCTTGAGACGACAAAAAAGGTTTTCTTTTGGGGTCTGAAACTTATCCAGATTGGAATTATTACTAATTAAATCCATCAAATTTGATGAACTCAACTGAACTGCATATTAATCTAAATCGAATTTCAGGATCTGTTATATGAACCTTAGTTCCGAATATGATGGCAATCTTTTCCATTAATTTGAAGCGGAAATTTAATCGGGTGTGGGATGCTTCTTAACAGGTCAAGATGAGTCCTTATCATCATGACAAGTAGGGATTGGTTTACAAGTTTTTTTATGCACATTGCTTGTTTAAAGTGTAATTACATTGAACTCTCACTCTAGTTGGACTGCGACACTGACTTTACTGACCTTGTGCTCACAACCTGCCAAGAAACAAGCTTGGAGATTAACATATGATGTCCCGTCTGTCAAGCTATTTTTTTGTGGCCTGACAGCATATTGATCCTGTATTTTCTATGATGAATTCATCGCATACCTGCATATTTTGTAATTGCCACGTTATACCTTGCCTTGACTGATCACTTAGATTAGTGGTTTGCCTCTTTAAACTAAAAATGTATGTATATTAATTTGCTCGGCATGACTTTTTTACCCTTTTTTTCCTTAAGTTGTCAGGCTTATATCAGTTGTTATCTTGTTTATCTTGGCTGGATTTCTTCAACTGCAACTGGAATGAATTGAATCAAACCAAGCTTTAGTTAAACAGAACCCAACTAATTACCTTTAGTAGATATTTACGGGTTCAACTTAAAAATATGTTTTGTTTGATTAGTAGGGTGCAAGGTAACATTCTTCCTGCCTAACTTGTTAAACAATGAAACTGCATCCTATATTACTTCTAATGAAGGATGTAACTTGATTGCTGATATCTAAAATTTCCTACTTCAGTCGTCGTTCACTCCCTAACTTGATGTTTGATTTGTGTAAGTGGTTCAAGTGCAATTAAAATACTCTTTCAGCGCATCATCTGAAAAACAAAACAGTCTCAGCTTTATTGTAAACATAAAAGAAACTTATCATCACTTCTAATTTATGTCCATTTTGTTACACATGTTTTCATCTTCTATTATCTATTAAAGAAAAGTAAATGCACATTCGTGAATATTAAGACGCAACATTAATTAAACCAACTTTCTGGTGCTTTTATCTATTGATTTTAGGGAACTGACAATGAGTGAGGGTGTTAAGAAATCTTCTTCAAACGGCTTTCAAAAGCCCTTGACAATTGAAGAGCAACAGGCAAAGGTACACCAAACTGTTACGTTTTTTTGGTTTGGTCAGAATTTTGTATTGTTATCTTGCACATGGTGTCATGGAGACTAAGAAGATATATTTTTTTCTTTTAACTTCTGGAACTTGTGGTGTTCGGCTGTATGCTTTAGATTAATGAGGTGAGAAAGTTGGTGGGATCATTACCAGAGAAGTTGTCCATTTATTGCTCTGATGCATCAATCACGAGACATTTAAAGGCACGAAACTGGAATGTGAAGAAGGCAACAAAAATGCTGAAAGAGACCTTAAAATGGAGAACAGAATATAAACCTGAAGAGATCCGCTGGGTATGTTATCTTTGAGGATGAATCCTCGTGTGGAATGATTGTTGTTTTAATATCTACACTTACATAGAACAATTTTTAGGTTCTTACTTAGGGTCATCATAGTGATAAACTTAGGATTTACAATCTCTTTTGCATTCTGTTTATATTTATACATTTGGCTTGCACTTTTGAATGGTTTAAAAGAAAACTATACTGGAGGATTATTTGTATATATTTGGTTCTGGATATTGTAGTTAAGTTGAATGGTAAATGTGTAAATGGAAATGCCTCGAACATTTACTTTCTAAAGTGGGGATGACAAAGACTGCCTTGGGAACCTATGAATTTCTTTAGTCTTCTCTTGTAAGCCATCATGTCAAACTTGTTAGTTTGTGTGGGTTCTTCTCCCTCATTAAAATATTTATTTTGGCAGTATTACTTCTCATACATTTTAAAACAATTTCATTTCGTATGATGTAGGAAGAAGTTGCTTCTGAAGCACAGACGGGGAAGATCTACAGGACAAATTACGTTGACAAGGATGGGAGAACTGTTCTTGTCATGAGACCTAGTTGTCAGGTTCCATCTGATAATTCTTTAATTGATATGTCCTGACCTTAACATTTTTTGGTTTGTTGTAAGTCGTCACTTGAAATCTAATACATGTCACCGTATCTAAAAGGCATTGCATCCGTGTATCATATAGGAAAAGAGATATATATATATAACTAATGTGCCACATGAACGGTCTGTTCATACAAAACATGCGTTCTTTACTTTTTAATTTTCATAAAGTGGACCTGCATGTGAATTTTTCAGATTGATGATCTTGACAATCTCTTAGATTTTGGTCAAAAGCAGGTTTAAGATCCATTCTTGGTGAGAATAGTAACAAGGGCTAAACTAGAAGTTTTATAATGCAAAGAATAATCTTTTAGATGGCAAAGTCAAAAGGAGATTTGCACAGCTTTATGTTGGTTAGTGTTCATCGTTCATGAATTTATTTTCATTGCAGAACACGAAGTCAACAAAAGGACAGATTAGGTACTTGGTGTATTGCATGGAGAATGCCATCCTAAATTTACCACCAGATCAGGAGCAGATGGTTTGGCTGATAGATTTCCATGGTTTCAATCTGTCACATATTTCACTTAAGGTGACAAAGGAAACAGCCCACGTCTTGCAGGATCATTATCCAGAACGACTGGGTCTCGCAATACTTTACAACTCACCCAAGTTCTTTGAACCATTTTGGACGGTAATGACCACAGTTTTTGATATGGGTTAATTCACGAATAGAATCAGTCTTTACCAAGCTTCCTGGTTCTCTACTCCCTTTTCTTATATTCAGCTGCCATGACTTTGGAGATGTCATACAGAACGTACACATCTCCTTTCTGTACTTTTCGTTGTCAGCTTTCAGTATCCTTGTCAACTTGGCAAAGGGTGTATAGTGGATTGGATATCATGGACTGAAATATCGTTTGTCTTGGATTTTTTTTTATTGTATTTCCAAGCATTGTAGAGTGGGAAATGATTTCTTCTGTTTGCTGAAAGTTTTAATTGGTTTCTGCCATGTTTTTATTTTTGTCCTTTCTGATTCGTAGCTTTTATGCAAGCATATCTCCTTGTAATGCCTGGTGAATCTTTTGCGGCAGGTTGCCAAGGCCTTTCTGGAGCCTAAGACCTACAATAAAGTCAAGTTTGTTTACTCTGACGAGCCAAACACCATGAAAATAATGGAGGATGTATTTGACATGGACCACCTTGAGTCTGCATTTGGTGGCAAGGACGGTGCAGGTTTTGATATTAATAAATATGCGGAAAGGATGAAGGAGGACGACAAAAGGATGCCTTCATTTTGGACAAGAGGAAGCCCTGCTTCAGTGGTGCCAGCACCAACTTTAACGTCTGCTGCTTCCTTGGATCTCAATCTGGATTCGCGTTCAGATACTTCTGACAATGATGAATCAGACCATTCCCAGGTTAAGAGGATAGATTCAGAAATTATCTCCCTCGAGGAAAACATACCAGCAACTAGCAGTGGCTCGGAAAGGTCAGAAAAAGTGCAGCCAGATGAAGTTTTAACCAAGTAGAAATTGTGTTAGCCCAGCTGACTTGTAATTCTAGTGAGACTTGAGTCGAGTTTCTGTCAACTTGTAGTAGTAACAGTATGGAAACTCAACAAATGATTTTTCCTTGTTGAGTTCATGATATCGCCTTGATATCAGACATTATGTGCAATCTTCATGTTAAGTGTGTGCATTTTAATGTGCTCAACCTGTCCTATAGGCACCATACTCGACTAGAATTGTACTGATGAGAATGAACCATGATTATAAGGCAACAAGTTTTAGGCTTTTCTGAAGTTCCAGTTTATGATCCAGGTCATGTTTATTGCGCCACGTAATGAATGAAAGCATCAACATTAAAATCATCCTTAACGTCCATATTCACATCTAGGCTTGGAACTGAACCAAAGACGCAGGATCAAAACTTTCCTGGCAGATAACAGAGTGCTGATGGCGTCTGATTCAGGCAATTTGTTTCTGATCATAGTGCTGATTTACAGCTGTTGGACATTTTCATGTGTTGAAAATTACTAGATACAACATTGCAATTACAGTGGTGTTTCCAGGAGTTTGCTAAAAGACATCATTTTACATTTGTAGCTTTCAGGACAAGTGAGCGTGTGTCACATTCTTCGTTATCATCTATAAAGTCTTTAGATGATAGCATTTGAGTACTTCGAAGCTTGGCTGTAAAAGTACGGTTCAGATTATGTTTTTGTATATATTTATGTGTTGTATTTTGATAGCAGTATTGTATTAGAACATTTCTACGAATATTGAATGCAATATGAAGGTTGTTTTTTCTTCTCATTTACTGCTTCAAGATTCTTATCATTGAATGCAAGTTTATTCTTGCAATGAACACAAATTTGGTCCTAAGTGTTAAGACTGTAATATTATTTCCCTCGAAAATTGGCAATCTGATTATCATGCATCAACCATATTTGAGACAACGTATCTTAGCATCAAACAGCCACTGTAATTGGATACTGTTCTTCTCCAACAACTAAGAATTGAAGCCCGTTATCTATTACCATCGATCCATCTTCATTAGCTCTGCTAAAATGTTCGCACGGCTATTTATACAGAATTTCAGCAGTCTGACCCGCGTTTAGTTTCACAGTTTGAAATGCAACCAAAATTCTCCCTGGCCTTCCACTTGCTGGTTTTGGATTTCTGAAGAAAACCAACACGGGATGCTTGCCTTCCAGTTTGCCTTCATTTTTTACTTTTACAGTAATTGTAAACTAGATCTTTTCACCCATCTCTGACACTAGCTCTTAGCTTGAGGCGTTGACTGCTTCAACACTTGATGTTGATCGTCAGAAGACGTTGTTTTGTGACTTGGAGACAATCTCATATGAATAGTTGGAGTAACTTAAACCATAACCAAATTCAAAAACTTCATTGCCTTGGTAAAACCTGTAAGTGCAGCCAGGATAACCTGATGATATTTGAGGCCGCATTCTCATGTCTGTCATTGGAATTTTGGTAAACTGCTGTAGATACCAAGTTACTGGTAATCTCCCTCCTGCACTTCATCATTCAAGCATCAATGAGTCAACAGTACTATGATTATTTGTTTTTATGTGCATCTGCAGTGCAGAAATTCACCTGGATTGTGTTCACCAAAGATGATTTCAGCAAGTGCGGTTCCTCCAGCTTCACCTGGATAGCCAGCCCACAAAATGCTTGCGAGTTTGGGCTCCGTTTTAGCAAAAGATACATCCATGGGTCCTCCACAAAGAAGCACAAGAACAACAGGTCTCTTTGCAACCTTTGCAACATCAATTATCAGCTTTTTCTGGTTTCCAGGAAGGAGCAAGTCTAAGCAATAAACTCTATCGGCTTCTTGAGTTTGATCAAGTCCCATGAATAGCACTACTTGATCGACCTCTTGTGCTAGTTTAACCGCTTCACTAACATTAGCGTTTGAACAGGCAACAGTATCACAGCCGCTATGATACTTGGTATTCCTGATATATTTCTCCAATCCTTGAAGCGGTGTAACAGTTTTGCAGGGTGGACCAGCATAGTTTCCGACAAGTGTTTTTAAATTATCGGCATTGGGGCCTATAACTGCAAGGGATGTAACTTTTGACTTGGAAAGAGGGATGAATTGATCAGAGTTCTTTAGCAGCACAGTGCCATCTCTAGCTGTTTCAAGAGCTAGAGTTTGATGCTCTTTAGAACAAACTTGATTCACGCTAATGTTGGCGTAAGGCAGCTTAGTTGGATTTCCGTCAAATAATCCCAGACTTATCCTCACCGAGAAAAGGTTCGAAAGTGCTCTGTCTATTTCAGTTTCTGCTAACTTCTTGTCGACTGCTAATTTGGTGTAGTTTTTCAAATAGTTACCACTCCACATCCAACCCTACAATTTGAAGAAATCTACAAGGTTAGCGGATTTTTTTCTCTAATGATTTTCAAGTGGCCAATGGATTAACATATCACATACTTGCTTTAAGCACATCGGCAACAGCATCTTCTGGTAATTTAGCATATCCTTGATTATCATGGATGACTTGGACAGTAGTACAGTCGGATGTGATGTAACTGAATATTAATGAAGACGGAGTGGGAGAGTTTATCATGAAAAGTACCCTTCAAAGTGCCATTTTCCCTGGCTATCTTGGATAGAAGATCGTAATTGGCACAATTTGGAACTCCATTAACTTGGTTATAAGAACACATTATCCCGCTGGCTCTTCCTTCTTGTATACAGCTCTGAAATGGAGGTTGAAATTTGTCAGCTAAGTCTTGCTTTGTAACCTAAACTCAAAACAATAATTCATTAATTGAAAGCAAAACAAAATTCATTTATTCGAAGCCATAAAACAACTTACCTTGCCATTAAAGATGGACCTATTCACCCCCTTCCAATTATCCAAGTCATAAGCTGGAAAATGATTGCAACAAGCTGAAGCTTGAAGTTGGTCTCCAAGCTTCCCTCCTCGAAAAGAGTCACCTTGAATTCCTCTGACAAAAGACACTGCATATTTCACTGTAACCAATGGATCTCTCCAGGCGTTTCTTGCCCTCTTCCCCATCTCGGGTCCCTAACTCTATTGATATTTGGTTCCCAAAATGTCATTCCTGTAGCTTGTCCAGCATTATACATCGCTCTGGCTTCTTTTCCAGTCGCCTAATTTCACACACGCAAACATGTTAACATAAAATAACTCAGCAAAAAGGATTGGATTGTTAATCATATTTAATGCTGCTATGACCAGATTTGCCTGACCAATGCGATACCAAAGTCGAGAATCAAACGAAGCAGCTGTGTAATGACTTATGGGAAGCTGGTTGCATTGGTGATGGTTCCGTTGAAACTGATTCCTTGAGTTGCTGTTGCATGGGGAATGAATGCCAAACCGTGCAATGCTTCAGACCACCATTGATAGGCAGGGATACCAAGGCGAGTAATGCCAGCTGCCATGATAACAAGTTGCGAGATCTTCTAATCCAATGTTAGCCTAGAGACAAGATCTTTCACTGTCTTTTATGGATAAAGAAGTTTGGCAAAATGGGTACGTTTCTGTTGATGTGTGAGATGAGTCACAGGCGAATGGAGGCCGAGTAGCAGACTCTGCCAAGGTAAAGAGGAGCAAGAGGAGGAAACTTACAAGACGCAGGCTTTTGAGTTTCATTTCTCCGACTGTTTTTCCTTTCTTGGGAAGTCATGAATATATTTAGATAAGGTTGTTACAAACGTGAGAATCAAAAGAAGAAGAATACTTGGTGATTTTCATTGATAAAGAAACTGCTTATATAAATGTAGCAGCAAATGTATTACAGCTGGAATATCACAAGTGCCACCACCATACTTCCACTTCTTTCAAGATATTATTATCATAATTGCTAATGATAGAATAAAAACAAAACACACCATACTTATTAAAAAAAACAAAAGTAACATGCAAAGTCTTATTTCCCATCAATCTCCTCCTTGAGACTTTGCCGTGACATTCCCAGTTTGCCTCTCAATTCTTCAAACTTTCCTTTCTGCAATGGTTTAGTGAGGATATCTGAAATTTGGTTCTCAGATTTGCAGAAAATCAAATTTACTTCCTTCTCAGCTTCAGGTTCTCTTAGAAAATGAAATTTAACTTTCATATGCTTTGTTTTCCCATGATACACAGGATTCTTTGCCATAGCTATAGCAGATTTGCTATCACAAAAAATCGTTGTAGCTTCATCTTGTTTCCATTTCAAATCATCTAAGTAATTTTCTCAGCCAGATGCTTTGATTGGCAGCTGCTACTGCTGCAACAAATTCTACTTCTGCAGTCGATTGAGCCATAATTTCTTGTTTTTTCGAACACCAACAAAACATGCCAGATCCCAAGGTGAATGCATAACCAGATGTGCTTTTCCCATCATCACAGCATCCAGCCTAATCACTGTCAACATACCCAAGCAGCCTTGGATATTCCACAGGATTAAACCAAATTCCGAAATCCATAGTTCCTTTCAAATACCCGAGAACTCTTTTGGCAGCTTTGAAATGAATTTCACTTGGATTCTGCATGTATCTTGATAGCAAACTTGTAGCAAACATTAGATCAGGTCTTGTAGAAGAAATATACAGCAAACTTCCGATGAGGCTCCTGTAGGCGCCAGAATCTGCTGGTTCTTCATCTTTGATTTTAGTGAACTTTTCACTAGCAACAATGGGGGTGCTCACAACTTTACATCTCTCCATAGCAAACTTCTTCAAAATATTTTTAGCATAAGCTTTCTGCGACATAAAGAACCCATCTGATGATTGAAATAATTCAATGCCAAGGAAAAATTTCATTTTTCCTAAGTCACTCATGTCAAATTCTTTACACAATAGCTACTTGCATTCTTGAACAACTTCTTTTTTTCTTCCAACAACCATTAAATCATCTACATAAACAACAATTACCAGAAGATTCTCAGCCAATTCTCCTTTTAAGTAGAGCGTTGAATCACTAGGACTCCTCTTGAAACCAGAGATGCACAAGAACCTGTCAAGTCTGCAATTCCAAGCTCGTGGAGCTTGTTTCAGACCATAAAGAGCCTTATGAAGTCTTCATTAAGATAACCATTTAAGAAGGTTGTTTTGACATCGAAATGGTAAATCTCCAATCTGAATTGAGCTGCATAAGCTACCAGCAATTTTATGGTGTCTACCCTTGCAACTGGTGCAAAGGAGTCACCATAATCTATACCTGGGAGTTGTGAAAAGCCTTTAACTACAAGTCTGGCTTTGTGTCGATGTATCGAACCATCAGAATTGTATTTCGTGCGATATATCCATTTGACTCCAATTACGTTTCTTTCTTTTGGTCAATCAATTAAACTCCAAGTCTGGTTTTTCTCTATGGCAGATAGCTCTTCCTTCATAGCAGTGACCCAAACAACACTTTTACATGCATCAGAATATGTTACTGGATAAACAACAGCTGCATTACAATTTGCATAAATATTTACAAGACTGCGAGTTCTGTGAACAGGAGAATCTTCATCTGAAGATTCGTCAGATTCTTCAAAAAGAACTGCATCTGCTGCATTTTCAACATCTCCAAATTCAAGAGAATACACTCCTCCAATTGCTTGTTTTTCCCAATTCCAGACTGCTGATTCAGCTACCTTTAGATCTCTACTAATTATGACTTTTTCAGCATGTAAGTCATACACCCGAAAGCCTTTTGATTCACTGCTATGTCCAAGAAATATGCCTCTCTTAGCTTTGACAGACAGCTTATCTCGTTTTGTATCAGGAATATGCAGATAACATAGTGAGCCAAAGACTTTTAGATATCTGGTAGTGGGTTTCAAACCAGTCCAAGCTTCAAAAGGAGTTTTTCCCTCAATTACTAAAGTAGGCAGTCGATTTTGCAAATATACAGAGGTATTTACAGCCTCTGCCCAAAATCTCTTTGGCAAATTCTTCTCATGCAACATACATCTTGACATGTTTAGCAAGGTTCTGTTCTTCTGTTCACATACCCCATTTTGTTGGGGCGAATAAGGAACTGTCAATTGATGAAAGACACCATGTTGTTCACAAAATCTAGCAAATTCATAAGATGTATATTCAGCACCATTATCGGTTCGTAATGTCTTGATCTTTAGCCTGCTTTGATTTTCCACAAGAGTTTTGAATTTTTGAAACATTTCCAAAGCTTGTGATTTGGCTTTAAGGAAGTAAACCCATGTCATCCTTGAAAAATCATCCATAAATAAGATAAAGTACCTTTACCAGCAGCTTGAATAAGTTCACCATTGCCAAGCTTAATGGTTGATTTGTAAGCAGGATTAATTCTGCAGAAAATATGAGCATCTGCAGTCATATGATTTGAGCAACCGCTATCCAGAAGCCATCCATCATGTTTCAGTTGTTGTTGATTTGTCTGAGCCATGAAAGATAGTTCATCACATTTTTCTTCTTCTACATGATTGGCTTGTTGTTGTGAGTCTACTTACTGAAATTGAACTTGTGCTTCTACTGATACATGCTCTGTTTCTTCTTGCAAAAAAGATCAATATGCCCCATTTTCTTGCAAATATTGCATTGCACAAATTTCCAACACTTGCTTTCTAAATGGTTGGTTTTTTTATAGTGACGACAAAGGGGAAATCTACCTTTAGCTTGCTGTTTAGTTTTAGAATAACCATTGCCTTGAGTTTTTCCAAGTTTGAAAGCTTGTCTCGCCTGAAATGCTCCTTCAACTTTATCATCAACCCTCATGTTAGTTCTCTGCTCTTGAACACGAATTTTGCTAATTAAATCAGCAACTGATAACTTGCTCAAATCATGAGCTTCTTCAATTGCAGAGATTTTTGCTTCAAATTTATTTGGTAAGCTGATAAGAATATTTTCAACAATAATGCTTTGCTGAACTTCACCTCCGGCTAGTCTCATTCGGTTGACTAGATCTAGCACTTTGGAGAAGTATTCTTTCACAGTCTCTGAGTCTTTCATTTTCAGGTTTGCGAATTCTCTTTTCAAAGAGATCATCCTTGTCACATCCGCATTATTAGCATTTTTACACATTTGCATTTTATGCATGAGAATGAATGGTGCATGGAAAATATGATTGGACTATGATTAGTATATGCTTTGATATGCTAGATATGCTTATGAGTATGATATGCATGAATGGAATTTCATAAGATATAGAATTCAAAGTGAAAAGAGGTAAAAGAATAGGTTAAAGTGATGAAAATAGAGTATTAATGCTTTAAGAAGTGCATTTTGAATGCTTATGAAAGGTGGTCCTAATAATGTTTTTGAATGAAATTTATAAGTGCAAAAAAAAAATTATTAGATATGTTAAACATGATATTCTATATGAAAGTAGAGGTTAGAATGTATATTAGGAAGTAAAAACTGAAATTAGAATTTAAAATAAGTTAAGTTGGAAGTAGGGGTATTTTGGTAATTTCACTTATACAGAGGGGGTATTTTCGGAAAATAGAATTATTTATGTTGGATATATGATGTATGTTATGTATGTATGAGATTTAGTATATACTCATTGAATAAAATATTAAAGAAAAATAAAAAGAAATCAAATTAAGGAAGGAACCAATAGGATGGTGACAAGTGTCACCATGCGATTAGACCCTTCTTTAATTAAGTAAATCATTTAATTATATTAGGATTTTCATAAGGAAAAGTAGGTTATTTACTTCTTCTTCTCCAGACCATACGTTCTTCTCTTCTTCATCTCTTCTTTCCATTTCCAATTTTACCAAAACTACATCTAAGGTAAACTTTCATGAAAATTCTTTATTTAAGAGGTTCTCAAGCTTGTTCTCTTCATATCTGTACTTATTGCTTCATATTCTTTGATATAATTGATGTATAGAGCA
>CANYBF010813541.1:0-19890 GCA_948192965.1 Dalechampia spathulata
AACATAGCACAAACCTCAAGTCACAAGCAACGTCTCTCAAGCTCCTAGCTTCAACTTCTTCACTTCTAACTTCTATCTTGCTTCCTTCCAAGATTGGTAGCTCTTCGAATAAAGAGAAGAGAGAATTGAGAGAGTTTAGAGAGTTTGGAATGTGTTTTTGGTAAGAAGTGTATGGAGGAAGCTTGATTTATATGCTTGGTCAAAAGTCAAAAAGGCAAAAGTCACTTTTACCCCCAAGCCTCCTACCCCTCTAACAAGCACCACTACATGTACACATACACATAGACATGTATATACGTATACATACACCTATACATACATGTATACACACATGCATACATACATACACATCCACATACATATACACATATGCATACATCTATACGCCTGTACATCCATGCATACACATATTTATACACGTATACATACGTGTAGGCATACAAACTCCTAGGGTCCTAGACGCGGGTGTAACACTTTCAATTCTTAAAAACCATCCTTAATGTTCCAAAATCATGTTAATCTATAAATGTTTTGATTTATAACATGTTTTTAAATTAAACACGCATAAAACAACCATGAACAATAAGCATGATACATAAGAACAATTTGACAATCATGTATGATAAGCAAATGTAAATGAATTTTTTTCTCTAATTTTTCCGAATAGCCATTCAATATTTTTATGATAAAAATTAGGTTTAATGAGTCAAGAATATATGGTTAAAAGTATGTTGAAAAATTCAAAGTATAACCTCTTCAAACATAAAAAAACTCTTCAAACATAAAAAATGCAACCACCATACAAGCTCAAAAATTAAAATTCAATGTTTTCAGTGAAGGATTGCATGAAAACCATGGCTCTGATACCAATATTGGAGAACAACATGATTAATAGGTAATGGAAACATTTTGAAATTTTTATAAAACACATTTTTCATGGATCTATGCAATCAACACTCATCAAAATACAGTAAAGAGGATATGAAATTAGATAACTTACATGAATGTTGATCTCTTTCAATCTTGTTCGTCAGAAAAGTTGCAACAAACTTTTCTAATTTCCAATGTAGAGGATCTCCAAACTATCCACATAGCAGAGAATAAGATTAGTAATCAAAATTACAAAATTCATTTCAGAGACTAGTAAAAATGAAAATAAAAGAGGAAATAAATTCTTGAATCAAATCCAATGAGCTTACTCTTGAAGGATTAAATTATGTAGCTTGTGCTTGACTTGGATTTTCTTGTTCTTTTATCTAAAAGAATGTGAGGAAGAAGAAGGAGGTAGAAAGATGTGTTTTTGTAAACCTAAAATCATATTTTAATTCACTTAATAGGGCTGACTATGACATAAAAGCTGACTTAATCCAGTCAGCATATGATGTGTCTAACATGTCCATTCTCCTTCAATCAAGTTACACATGCAAGTCATGTGAAACATGCACATGCAGAATTAATTTTATGAGTAAAAAAAGCTGACTTAGTGCACATGCATTTAAAATTAAAATTAAATCTGTCAGTACAGAAATAAACTACAGACAAAAATACGCAACTTTAATGAAGACAGTACCTCATTTTGAGCATGAATCGGCCTCCGGTTCATCAAACCAAACAATTAATTAAGTAATTAATTGAAATAAATGATTTTAAAGCCAAACTCAAGTAGATCTAGACAATATTTGACCGATCCAGAACCCCAATTGCATGGAAAAGCTACTGGAGTCACTGGAAAAATCAGATCGGAAATCGGTTCGGGTGAAAACTAGGTTTTTCTGTGAAAACCGAGACCCATGTGCATTGCACATAGACCAATATGTGCCACATATTGACTATGTGTGGCGTACATGGGCATATGTGTCGCGCACATGGTAGAGAAAACAGAAGGAAAACCAAAAATTTTTCAGCAGAAACCCTAGATCCAAACCCGATCTAGGTAGATCAGACCTGAAAATAGGTTTTACTTCGTGGATTTGCATGCAAATCAAGAAAAATAATTTTAAAGCTAAAATTATTTAAAATCCAGCTAGATTTAGGGCAGATCCAAGACATCCAAGGCATGGAAAAGCCTTGAATGGCCTTGGATTGGCCAGATCTGGAGAAAAATCGAGCGAAAATGAGAGAAAAATAGCATTTTCTGGAAATTTTTAGGGCGATGTGCGCAGTACATGACCCCATATGTGCCACACATAGGCTATGTATGGCGCACATGAGGTGATGTGCGCAACACATCCCTCACAGAATAGTAATAGAAACAAGAAAATTGAAGAAAAGAGGGGAATTTACCTTATTCCAGCCGGATTTTCTTCTTGATCTTGCTTCCTTCCATGCTTAAGGAGCCTAACTAAGCAAGTTTAGTCTTTAAATCCAAGTGATTTAATTAATTAGGGGCCGAATTAATTTATGGAAGTATATTGGCAGAGTTTTACCTTGCCTTAGGGTAATTTTTTGGATCCATTTGCAGAACCCTAAGCTCTATATTTATAGAGTAAAAATCAGGCGTGACAATTTTGTAATTTTCTCCCGGATTTGAAAATTTCCAAAGGCAATGTGTGCCAGACATTGTCAATCACTTTTAGACCCATCGCGTGGGGCCCACTGTGGTTATTTCCGAGATGTGTCCCAGAGCGTATAAGCGTTATTCGACGTGAGGAACAACTTTGTAGAACAAAGTTTTTCCAAATTCGGTCCCGAGAAGGCTCCCGACCAAACGTCTTTACTATGCAACGTGCGGTGCACATAGGGTGATGTGCACCGCACATTGCATTTTTACCCTATGTACGCCGGCTCATACGGGCAAACCTAGATGTGTGCCATATGTCAACTGAACTGCAATCGACATTCTGAGAAACTTTACAGTTATAAGTTTTCTCAAATTCGGACCCGAACACCGAGTTTTGGTTAATGGGCCCAATTTAGGGTTTGCGACCTTGTTTCGGCCCAAAATGGCATTCGGCGTGCCAAAAGGTCGTTTCTTGTGTAGGTATTAGCGAAAATGTGTTCTATGTGTATAGTACACTCGGAATAGGCCAAGTCGGGTGGTGGGCCCGCCAGAGCACTATTCATAAGGAATAGTGCTCCGGTGGGCCCCACAGTATAAAAGGGCCTAGAATGTGGCAGACAGCGTGTCAAGCGCTTTGCCTCAAGTAAGGCAGTAGGTAGGACATATTCTGTGCGTACAGAATGCATCAAAGTGAACTATAGTGGGAAGTAGGCCCCACTAGTGTTTGGCAGGTCCCACAGCGTAGTGGACCGAGAAATGTGGCATTCGGGATGCCACGGGATGTGCCTTGCATAAGGCAACAGTAAAATGTATTCTGTGAGTACAGAATACATAGAATAAGCTGATGGGGAAGGCAGGCCCCGCCTATATACTATTCATAATGAATAGTAACCTAGGTTCGAAATGTAACATTTTGTATTTCGTGCATCCTATCATGCATAGACAGGCATGAAATGTATTCTGTAAGTGCAGAATACGCAGAATAGGCTAATAGGGGCAGTGGACCCTACTAATACCCTAGGTAGGTCCCACAGCGTAGTGGGCCCAGAGGATGGCATTTGCGATGCCATGCGCTGTGCCTTGCGTAAGGCAACTGGAAAGTGTATTCTGTAAGTACAGAATACATAATACAGAATAAGTTAATCAGGGGCAACGGGCCACGCTATTGCCTGAGTGGGCCCCATAGCGTAGTGGGCCCAGAAGATGGCATTTACGATGCCAAGCGTTGTGCCTTGCGTAAGGCAACTAGAAGATGTATTCTGTAAGTACAGAATACACAGAATAGGTTATTAAGGGTTGCGGGCCCTGCTATTTCCTAGTGGGCCCCACCTATGCACTATTCATAGTGAATAGTGTCCAGGGCCAAAAATGCAATACTTTGCATTTCAAGTGTTTTGCCTCCCATAGGCAGCAGGGAGGGGTGTTCTGTACGCATAGAACACTCAGAATATGTGGCGAGTCCCGCCAGGCACCATGGTAGGCCCCCACCAATTCTGAAATGTTCTGTACACCAGAACATACAAAGGAAGACACAAGGACCTATATGCATAATCGGGATCGATACCGGGGACTAAATCCTAGCTGAATCAACAAATATCCGAAATTATACGATGGTGAAAAGTCAGGGTCAACACCGATCCTCTTCCAGCTACAACCAAGAGAGATCAGAACCCCTACTATAACTCAGGCGAAGATCAACCCACAGTGGCGAGTAAGGGAGAGAGCAGAAGAGAGAAAAAAAAAAGAAAAACTCTCAAGGAAAAATGCACTTTCTGACCCTCCTTCGGCAATAGCAAGTAAACCCTCTATTCCCCATCTAAAAAGAAACAAAAACCCATAACTAAAGTCCTCCATATTCTCGACAGTTTCCACCACCAATAAACCAATTATATATATTAATAAACAGTAACAACAAAATGCCACTCATATACATTAATAAATCTAAATAATATAAAATCAGCCCAAGTGTATACGTGAATATATATATATATATATATATATATATATATATATATATATATATATATCCATAAAAACAATTAACCGCACAAACATATATATATATATATGCATCCAATTAAATATTTATCATATTAATATCATAATTCAATTTATTAAAATAATCAATTATTATATAAACCTTAGTTAATAGCATAAGCACCTAATCATAAAATAATATATCGTTATATATACAAATAAATTATCATACTAGTAATAATAATCTAATGCATATATGCATGTTCCAATAATTAAAATAATAATAGTAATAATAATAATAACAATGATAATATTCATAAAAATAATTAAGCATAACTTATTTAATTAATACCAATAAATCAAATAAAATAATTTAGAATAATGAAAAACCTTAATAATTTAAATAAGATAACATATATCTTACTAATTAATTTTACCAAAACACTAACTAAAATAATAACATCAAATATCGCATTTTCCATAATTAATTTAATTTGAAATAAAATAACACTTCATCGCTACTATGCTAAAATCTTCTAATCATAAATACTACACTTAACATATCAATTTATCCACTAACGAAATCAAGCATATAAATTCATCGACCTAAATAATTATGCATCAGTAATACTAAAATAACCAACTCAATCAATCAATAACTCACAAGTTGAATATGTAATTATGATATGTCTAAGCTATGTGTGTGTGGACGTGACACACCTACAAACTATCCCTCGATTGCTAATAGAGTTGTAGGGAGGATAATTGCTATCTTATTTCTTGGAGCATATGAAGAGGACCTGATCTCACCATAAGATAATACCTTAGAGATCGTAAGAGCCTGATCTACTATGGATGATGAGTATAAGTTGTGGGTGTTGTGCAACACTTAGGATTTTGTACTGCATAGACTGTCAAACAACAAAATTATATGTAATAAAGAAAGATAATGCGTTATGTTTGAGATTAGTGTTACTTATGTCTAAGCTTTTGAACATGTGTTCCATCTACATTAATGAGATTAAAACATTTGCATATAAAACATATTAAAACTAGCAGAAAGGATCTAATATGCATCAAATTTAACTTTTGTTGCCAATTAATCTTATGCAAGATTTTCTGATCAGTTCTTTTGATATTGTTCTTTTGATTTAAAAGCTCTAACTTTTACCAATAAGCCCATTTCTACTCAACTTCTTATAATAGAGTTTCAAAATAACTCAAAATGACTTTATCTCTACTTTAACTAGCAATACAGCTTCTATCCTGTAAACCAGAGAATAAGAGGTAGCATCCATAGGACTCCTTAGAGTGGTTTTGTAACCCCATAAAATAAATGGCAATTGTTCATGTCAATCATGATAACCTTGCATTATCTTAACCATAATTTTCTTAATTGTCTTATTGGTCACTTCAACTACCCTGTTAGCTTAAGGATGATATGGAGAAGATTGATGATGCTCGATCCTATATCTTTCTAGAAAATCAAACATTTGGCCCTGGAGTTGCACTCTATTATTCAACACCAAGTGATGCAGTACCCCATATCCGCATATGAGATTTTTCTCTATAAACTTGGTAACATGCTTTACCCTAAATTTATTATAGGATTATGCCTCTAACCACTTAAAGAAGTAGTCAATGACCACTAGCATGTATCGATGACCATTAAAAGTATTAGGGTGAATCTTACCCATAATATCAATTCACCAAGTTGAGAAAGGCCATGGCATAGTCAAATTCTACAATTAGATAAGTGGGATATGGCTCAGATCTCCATGAATCTGATATTCATGATACCACCATACAAACTATATGTAGTTTATCTCCATTGTAAGCTAGAAATAACCTTGCTACAAGATCTTTCTATACAAAGTGAATCCATTCATATAGGATTTATAGGCACTAGTGTGCATTATCTGCATAACTGATTTGATCTCCTTCCCCAATATGCATCAAAGCTATAGACCATCAACTATTCTTCTATAAAGAATACCCTGATGCCATGTAAAGTTAGTTGCAAGCCTCCATAAACCCAGCTTATCTATCTTATTAGCTTTTATCAGATAAGCATCAATTCTTAGAAAATTCATAAAATCAACATACCATGGAGCCTCCTTTCGCTGGTCTAGCACCATAACCCATTCACCCTTATAGCAAGGGATCCTCAACTGCTCAATGATCATAGGATGAATCTAACATTGTAGTCATTTAGACACTGAAGTTAGCATAGCCAAAGCATCAACCATTTGATTCTCATTACGTAGAGTATGAATAAATTTGTAAGTGTTGAAATTACACACCATGGGCTTCATGTATTCAGGATAAGGTTTTACCCTCTCTTCCTTGATTCCATACTAAACCATGGACTGGTGAATGACAAGCATCAAATCATTAAATATCTCAATGTCTTGGGCACTAATCACTAGCATAACTTTGAGCCCAAATAGAAATCCTTCATACTCAACCATATTATTAGTGACTTGGAAGCTTAACCACTTTGAAAACATAATTAGTTTGCCTTTATGATTGACTAGCACAACTCTTATTCCTGCACCCCTTTTCTTGACTGCACTATTGAAGTGCAACTATCATTCATAAATGTTAACTGGCCCCAAGTGCTCATCCAAGAAGTCCAGTTCAAAAGTCATAACATCATCCACTGGTCTGGATTTTAAGAATTTAAAGATCACTCTGCCTTTGATCACCTTGTTAGTGATGTATTGCACATCAAATTCTAATAATATGATTAGCCATCTAAAAAGCTTTCCTACCAGTAAAGGAGCTTCATATAAATACTTCATAGAATTTACCTTGGAGATTGCCTAAAATTGGTATAATTGGAAGTAGTGCTTAAGCTTCTTATTGACCTAGACCATATCCATGCATAGCTTTCCAATAGTGTTGTACTTGCACTCAATCCCAGCTTCATTCTCTTGAGTAATCATTGCTTCCACTGACTCCTCCTCTAAAGCTAGATAGAGCAATAATTGTTTTTTTAGTCGAGGTGGCTATAAAATTGGCAAGATGGAGAGGTAATGCTTCACCTTCTTGAATGCAAACATATAATTTTCATTCCAAACCAAAGGTTGATTCTTCCTTAAAAACTTGAAGATACACTCATATATAGTAGTGAGTTTGGTAATGAATTTGCTGATATATTGGAGCTATCCCAAGAATCCCCTAACTTCAATCTTAGTTCTAGGAATAAGAATCTCACATATCAACTTAGCCATATTGGGATCCACTTTAATACCCCTCTAGTAGATAACATAACCCAGTAGCTTACTAGAGGTCACCCTAAATGTGCACTTCTTCAGGTTCAATTTGAATGTGGAATTCTCAATCCGTATGAGAAATTTATTAAGAGTAAGCGGATGCTCTTCTCTAGTGAGAGACTTCACTATCATGTCATCTACATAGACTTTGACCTCTTTTTGGATTAGATCATTCAATAAGGTTATTATGGTCCTTTAATAGATAGCACCTGAATTCTTCAAACTAAAAGGCATGGCCTTGTAACAATAGGTCTCCCATTTTATGATTAAAGTTATCTTCACCTTATCAATGATAGCCATGAGAATCTAATTATACACAGAAATCACACTAGGAAATTAATACATAGTACTAGTGGTTGCACTATCAACTATCACGTTGATATGAGGTAAAGGAAAGTAATCATTTGGGCATGTCTTGTTCAGATCCCTATAGTCTATGTAGATTTTGATCCTGCCATCTTTCTTAGGAATTGGAACCACATTGGCTAACCATTTGGGATAGTCAACCACCTTAAGAGACTTAGTATCTAATTGCTTTTGGATATCCTTCTTAAACGTTTAGGCTTATTCTAGTTTGATCCGATGCAGCTTCTATTTAACTAGCTTGAACCGAGGCTTGATTGGAATATGTGTATCATTATAGTTATCAACACTCAAAATGTCTTTGTAGCCTAGAGCAAAGGCTTTTGTATGTTATTTCAATAGTCTCATAATTTTTGTTCTCTTGTTAAGAGTTAAGTCAGATGCAATCTGAAGAAGACAAGGCATGTCATCTGTGCCAATGTTAATAGTTTCAATGCTTGATATATAAATGTCAAAAATGCTCATGTTCATGCATAATGCTATCAAAATACACATCACAAACATAAGCAAAATAATTTTTCATTGCATTAAATTTTAAAGGGATTACATCATCATCAAAATGTACAGAAAGAAGGACATCATCGTCCTCATATATATCTCATCAAAAGTGTTATATACTAAGGTGGTAATGTCCTCATAGACTTTTTGAAGTAGGAAATCACCCATATCTAAACTCTGTAGCTTAGTCTCCAGTGTAGTAACCATAGTGGGTTTAAGTTCTAAGCAATTGATAATGAGATCAGCAACATCACCAAAGATCAGGAATGCTTCATCAAGGTTGATGGAAGAAGTATTAGTGACCTTCTTTGATGATGTCAAGGCTAACAAATCACACATATTACCAAAGATGGTAAACTACTAGTTGAAGAAATCATCTCAATTAGGTAATTAAAGAGTATAGTCATGTTGAGTCTCACCCTGGATAAAGGCAACCATCTTGCACTCTTCTAGCTTGTTTGAGGTGTAAGGGTCAAAACTTACGTAGTATCTCTCCACCCACATCATTGTAAGGATGTTGAATTCAACCAAACCTTACTTGTACCAGCTCAAAACCTTTCTAGGTATAAAGTTCATGTTTTGCAACATCTTCTCCATAATGGAACTCAGTTGATATGAGTATGATTCTGATTCTTCAATGATGATGATCTAAAAACTAGTCATAAGAGGAGCATTCTCTTTAATGCAAGCTAATACAACCTAATCATTAGTAGCAATAGTAACCATACTCTCATCATATGGAAACTTAATCTTCTGATGTAAAGTGGATGGCACACCTCCTAACGGATGGAACCATGGTCAACCAAAAAGTAAAGCAAAGGATATTGGAATATCCAAAACTATAAACTCCACCATTGACTCAATCGACCCGATTGTAACAGTGGTAGTGAAGGTGCCAGTAACCTCTCTCTTAGACTTATAGTATACCTTTATGATATTATTAAATAGCTTTAAATTGGAAGGTTAGATCTTGAGCTTAGGTAAGATCTTAAGCAAGAAAACATTTATGTCATAACTATGATCCACCAAGATGCAGGGAGCGGAGAAGTTCATGATATGCACCACAATGAAGAGTGCATTTTTATGATGGATACCCTCAGCTAGTAAATTTGCATTAAAAAAAGTGATCATATTAGACTTCAATTCTAGATTCACCAACTAACTCTTCATACTAAAAATAGAGGTAGATAAAGAAGTCTTCATAATAGAGAGTGCCTCAATGATAGCTCATCGATGTTGCTAGGTAGATAGTACCAAATCCTAGATGCTAATGTTAGTCTACATCTTCTTTAACTATTTAATGATTATTTTATCAGGCTAACAAACCTCTTTACCCTTATCAATAAGTTACCAAGCTAGAGCACTGCTTGGACCAACTTCATCCACAATGGGTCTAACCTTGATTTGCTTGTTCGAAGCATCCAACTTCTTGCAGAGGTTAGAAGAAGTGAACACCTTACCACTTTGGGTCATGTTAGAAATCCGAGAGGACATCTTGTTGGCACTCAATCCCTTCTATTGCTTGGGAGCCTTTGGATGTTGTCTTGGCTACCTTAGGAGTTTTGGCTGACTTGTGCTTCTTCAATTTCTAAACCTCTATTAGTTCAGAGTTAGAGGCATCATGAGTGATGACTGACCCATCCTCCAAACTATCATACCATATGTTAATGGCACTAATATCAAATGTACCATGAGGTCAAAGATTAATAGTAAGAAGCCAAGCAATCTCCTCACTACTAAGGGGAAAGAAGGAGCTAAGAACCAGAGATTCTAGAAACTAGAAACCTTGATTGGATCATGTAGGTACCATTGGCTTTATGGTAATTTAACAATGAGTTTATTTTAGTAGAAGGTTTGGATTTATAAGGATCTTAAAGCTCACTCGAATCAATAAGATCTTGAATGACCCACTTGAGAGAGTAGTAGTCTTTAATGTTATGGTCATGATGTTAGTGGTAATACCAGTAGGTTTCAGTGTCTATTGAGGCTAGGGGTGGTGTTACATCCACACACTTAACATATTTTAGTGCATTGATCATTTGTATGATGGAATGAGTAAAGCAAGCTTTTAAATAGAATTATGGTATGAAATGGAAAGTGAATTTTTAATGATGAGAAATTATGCAAAGTTGATGAAAGCAAAGCATTCTAAAGGTAAATGTTACATAGAAAGTGTCTAATGTGCTTAAATGAGGCATTTGGGGAAAATGTCTTTCATGTTACATAAGAAAATGATTATGATGAATGCTTAATGAATTCTTAGTGTAAAGGCTTCTATGTATGATTTGATTGAGGTATACATGCATATTATGGATTAGTATATGTATTGAGAATTAATTTGCACATATATTACATAATTGAGATTTTATGGACTGTTGCTTTAATGATTAAGGCTTATAGCCATAATGTATACAATATAAAATAATGGTTTATGCTTAATAAGTGAGTATGTCATATGTATATATACATGTATGAGTATGTATATGTATTAGTATGGTAAAATATGCAAGGTGGCAACACATGAATGGTTTAGGTGAAGAAAGTAAAATTTGGTAAGCTTATACATGCATTTCTTCATTTCTTCTCTTTTATTAAAGGAAAAATAGCTTTATGATTTCAAAAACTCTAAGTATCATAATTCTTCCTCTTCTTCCTCCTTTTTTATGTTTGAAAATGTAAGATTTAAGGGTTTGATGATCATGGTATGTGAAAGCCTGTTCTAAGTTAGTTTGTTGCCTCCTTTTCTCTTCTAGTGCATGTTTCTTCCCTTTTATTACTTTTCTTGTGATTTTTGTGTGGAAAGTAATGGCTAAATATATGGAGATTTGAGTTCTTGATTATGCAAAGTTGTGTTTGAATTTGATTATGAATGATTATAAAGAAGCCAAATCAGTTTATTGGTTATTGTGGAAGTTGCGGTTTAGAAGTGGCTTGGCTTATGGGTTATGTTTTATGATGTTTTATTTGCTGCCCTAGGTATGTATGTGTACTGTTCATGGTTGTTAGGATTACCTTTTAATGTAATGGTGTTTTATATGTGATTTGATGATTGAATGTATGCTTTAGAGGTGTAGAAATGGAGTTATGCATAAAAACCTATATGGAGCTCTAAGATGGAAGCATTTGGTTTTTTTGTATATGGGTGTGTATGTGTGCATTTGGCTACCTAGTTTATGGAATAGCATGCTTGATTTAGATGTTAAGATGTTGCATATGTGTTTTGAGGTCAATTCATGAAGGTTTGGGGCATGAGGATGCTAAATTTTTATATAGAAGGTAGCATTTAGGCTCATTTTAGAGATATTGCTTGTGCCTTGTGTAAGAGGGGCTGCCTTCTGTCATTTATTTATTGAGTCATTACATACCATTGTGTTTTTATGCAAGTGAGTTACTTACAAAAAATTGCAATTTGGCTGCCTTAATATTTGACTTTTAAAGCATGTAATATATGGTTAGCAAGCTCTTTAAGTCTAGTTCCTATTGATATGAGGCTTGTTTTATTGTAAGGTTATGTGCTTGGCCTAAAAATTCATGCAAGGTACACTGTTACATAAAGGAAGGGTATTTTTATGTTTGATGTGGTAGTTTTCTTTAAGTGCTAACATGGTATGCCATATGATTTGTATCTAGGGACTATATTTAGATATATTCATGATTTGGATGTGATGCATTAAGGTCTCAAACTACACATTATGCACATGGATAGTGCAAACTTGAACATAAACATAAAATGACCAAATTAATAGTGTTTTTTTATTGGCCTATGACATGGTGGTGTTGTATGCATTGATGCTTTGGTTTTGGTATCTACATGATTAACCATTACTATAATGAATATGAAAAGGAGTAAAAGGAAAATAATATATGCTAAATAACCATAACTCATGAAATATGCAAATGTGAGGATTTCTACTTATGACTTATAACATGTTTGGTATTTCTTTATAATATGAAATGTCTTCTTAGATTATATGCTTATGCTATGTGCATGACATCATTATGCTTGGGTATTGATTAAGTGATATCAGGAGTTCTCTTATGAATGCTTTAATTATGTAAAGCAATAGACTTGAATGGGATGTGATTAATACAATGTAGTTTTATAATGATCTTTAAGTGATGTCATAGGTGCTTTGGAGGTGGGATTCATTCATTACTGGGATGTTTGGATAAGGGCAAATCCATAGTAGGTTTGTTCTTGTATTCCATGACCAATATTAGTCTTTTAAAGGAACATTTCATAAAAATATGATGGTGCATGACTTATTAAATGTTCATAGCATAACATAATACATACATATGCATTATGTCATATACATTCATGCATTCCTACATAAGCATGACATGATATGATAAAGTGGAGATATAATGAAAAGATGGTTACAAAGCTTGAATAGAGTTTGTTATTGATATATACTAGGTCACATAGTTTGATTTCCTCAAGAAATCATAGAGTTGGATTCCCATATAGAATCATAAAGTTATATGTCTCTTTCTATGATATATTCCTACAAGAATCAGAGGTACCGGTACATTAGACTCAGTACAGGATTGTGCACAATCATAAAGGCAAAAGAATTTATATAGGAAAAACAGAGGGAGAGTGTGATACGGATCTACATAGGGTTCAAGAGAACACAAGGAGCTTAAAGTAAGAACCACTAACTATTCTAAATGGTCCAGTCATAAGGTTACAAGCCAACAAATATAAAGCAGCCATGAACTTATTTATTCAATAACAAATAACTATGGAGCTATAAGAATAGGTTTTCTACAAGTGTTATTTAGAGCTTAAAGGGGTACCTAAGGCCATAACTTTGCTTGAGGCGAGCTTGGAGAATAAAGAAAACTAAAATATGCCATTTGGGTCTAATTATGAAGCCATAGCCTTATTTTATAAGCCTGTGAAGGAGTTAGGTATGTTGGGCCATAAGTTAAACTTGTTAAGAACCCAATAAAGAAAATAAGATAGGTCAATTCTTAGCCTAATTGGCTTGCATGAATTTCCATGTAATTTTAATGTTATTTTATTTGTTTATTTATCTTCTAAGATAGGGTAGGAGTAAAATAACCAAGTCCTTCTTAGTTTAGACTTTCCAAATTCTCTTTGGATTAGGACTTTCATAGCCTTGAAGGACTAGGGTTAGGAACCACTATAAATAGGAGCTCTTGTAAGCCTTTCAAGGCACATTTGATTTTATTCAATACATGACCTTTTGGTTTTATGCTTTATGCATGTTATGTTTTTAGTTAGGAAGTGAGGATTTTCTTTCTTCTAATTGCATTAAGAATTAGAGTTAACTTATTAATTTAATTGTGACATTTTCCTTTCTTCCATAAGCCTTATTATTTATGTTTCCATACTTCTATAGTTTTAGGGTTCAATAGAACGAGGGTTTATTCTTCCATTAGAGCTATATCTTAGTGTGTGTGAGGGTTTGTGGCATACTTGCCATTGGGTTCCACGTCTGAGTGCAATTCATCATTGCATTCTCAATAGCATATTCCATTATATATTATATGTTTTATAATGGAATTAAAGTGTGAAATGTTACAATTAGATGTTTTATAGTCATATTGTACTTAATTGTGATAGTATGATATTTATATAATAAAGTTCACAAGTAAAGAATGATACTGGAACAGGTGATAATATTTACTTAATTATCTGGCTATGTTTATTCAGGATATGATAAACATTGAAATGGTCTATTTTATGGTGAAATCGTTGTTTCTATGATATTATTTGTTCATTATATTACTTATAATCATTTTTACTAGCACCAATGATATTTTCTCAATGTTTATCATTTGATAAAGACAGGTATTAGTGCTATAAGAGAGCACAGGGGTGTCAGCAGTAGGTCTAAAGGTTTAGCTGGACACTGCGGTAGAGAACCCAGACTTTCATGACGGACTCCTATGGCCTTGGGATTTATGAAACTTTCTCTTGTATTTATTTTAGCAATAAAATAATTATACTAAATGACTATGTAATTGTTGCAATACCACTAAGGACTTTTGAGATTAAATGATATAACCTTGCACATATTTACTATATGGTTTATATACAAAAGATGTTTTACCTGTGGCACGAGTTAAATGTTTGTGATATATTATGACTCATATATACAGGATTTTTAATGCTTATAACTCATGCAGCTAAGCATGTTTAACACTGTCGTATCTCAAAAGATAAAGATAAGTTTTTTTGAAAAAATTAAGCATCCCTTGTAGGGTAATTATTAATTTCCTAACTTAGGAGGTTTGTAATTACACTATGAGAGCATGACTCACCACTTGGGGTATGACATGTTTTAGTGGTATCAGAGCTAAAGTTAGCTTGATCTATGATTATGTTTACTGTCAAAGATGAAATATTTGCATAAATAAGAGCCTTGTTAGTCCTTGTTACTAACTAATGTTTTTTCTTATGCATTATTTCAGAGTACTTACTATGATAGATAGAGCTATGATTATTGGAGAAGAAGGTAGGGGTAATTTTAATCCCTAGGAGAGTACGTTAAAGGTAAGTAATCGAGTTGAGGGTAGGCTAAGATAGGTTAAGCAAAGGGATCAAGCAGAGCGAGTGCTTCCAGTTGAGCATCCTGTAGTTACGGAGGTAGATCCTATTGCAACACAGTTTACATAATTTCTCCACACTTTTCAAGGACATCCCGATAAGGTTATGCCAACTCTGTCTCCTATTATTTAGAGAGAGGAATATAAGAGGGATTTTAAGAAATTAAGAATATTTGGAGTTACAGACTTCTCAGAGACCATATATCCTTACATGGCTAAGATGTGGTTAGAGTGCATTTGAAGGGTTCTTAGGCAAATGAATTATTATGATGAGATGAAGTTTCAGTATTTAGGTTGAGAGGAAATTGAATTTTAGAGGAAGTAAATGATTTTTAGTTAAAATACTTCTCCATCTTATAATTTTCAAGACATATGCACCGCATATAGCAAAACATGCTTTGTACATCTTAACAAATGTTAATATATGTTAGCCACAGAGAAACTCTACTAACGTGTGCCATACCCTTATGAAGATGCACTCATTGAATTTAGCTTTCTATAAAAATTTCAAAATTTTTAGAGCATATTTGCCTTAATGGGTGCAATTTTCATAACCCATAGCATCTGAAAAATCCAAAAACTTAGTCCAAATTAAGTAGATGATTAGTTTTAATCAAACCCTTGACTATTGGTTAGACTGTTGACCAAAAAGTGTCATATTCTAGTAGTGGACCTCAAACATTAAATTTAGGAGATATTAGACATATCTATGATAGCGCAAGTATAGATCCAGCAATTGATCACCATAGAACTAGCAATTATTCACCATAGATCCAATAATTGATCACCTGATCCCATAATTGACCAGTTGATCTAGCAGCAATCGTAAAATCAAGAATTTGGTTTTTAAACCCTGATAACAGGCATCTGAATGCAATTTTCAAGTGATTTTTGAGCCTCACAGCAAAGCCATTCGTCCATTAGTCCAGCAATTGACCATGATGAGCATTTATCACCTTGCCTTAGCACTATGCTTCTAATGGTAGAATTAGGTAGATAGACCTTACCAAAAGCATCTTATAATTAGCATTGATCACCTTGCCAAAGCACCAGGCTCTTAGTAAAAAAAATTGGGTTGTAAGCCTCAGCATGAGCATCATTTTTTTATCAACCTTGATTGCTCAACAAAACACTAGGCTCCCAATGGCTGGATTGGGTTGCAAGCCTTAACATGAGCATTTTCTAATCATTAGTGGATCATATTTCATCCCCAATAGAGTTACAAGCCTTAGTATGACCATTCACAAGCCTCAGTATGAGAATCCTTTGATCCCCATTAGGTTATACTTCTCTAATGGAGTCATAAGCCTTAGCTTGAGCACTCCCCAAAGGGTTGGCTTTGATTTTTCATAATTTTATAAGTCTCAGCATGAGCATTGAACCTCAACATGAGAATCAGTCAAGTATCATCCTTGCCTTTGGGTGAAAATTCATGATGTGATTAGGACTTATTTTGATGACTTTTACATAGGTCACTTTAAAATGATCCTAATCAAGGGCAAACTATAGATCTTAACTTTTCACCTATGCATTGCATCTTCAGGTTTTCTTCAATTCAACTTTATACAGGTCCTTGATATCAATCATGATTTGCATATATGCATTTTAGCCTACCAAGATTGCTCTAGACATATAAAGCATGTTACATTTTGCTTATGAAAGGTGGAGTACATAGTATACATTTCATAATGTGTGGAGCATGTAGTGCTACATGCTACACACATTCAATTGAAATGCATATAATGCATGCCTTTTCTCATGCAAATCTAACATGCTTTATAGGTCACTATGCCTTTTTGGCATGAATGAGGACTAAAGAGTATAGGGCACATATTCTTAGGCACTCTGAGTGTAAGGCATACATAGAGTGTTCCCCTGATATGCTATGTATATACTGCTATATGTTACACATATCACTTTTAGAATTAACAAAATCCCACATATATTTATAGTAAAGAGGTCTAAAATTTTTTAATTATAGGTAAAATCACTCCTCACTTAATTAAACACTTAATCATGTTCTTAATTAGGATTAGAGACTAATTAATCCTCACTTAATTTCCTAAACATATTATAGAATCAAGGTTAAAGCTTAATCACTTTGATGAGTGTTGGGATGCCTCTTCCTCCCTCTTTTCTCTTGATTTTATTAATGGTTTTATGATTTACATTGTATTATGCTTGATTGGCTTCAACCATGAATGTAAAAGTAGCATTCTAAGCTTTCCCATAGCTAGTATGATATATAACAATCACATATTCGCTTAGGTTTATGATTTCTTTTATGTTTTTGCTTAAAAACTCATTCTTCTCTTATTATGCATGCTATGTGTGGTGCACATCATCATGTTGCACATATAGCCTCCTTTTTTAATGCATAATGAGCATGTCATGCTATATGATGCATATATAGTTGCTAAAAATTCATAATTTTATGATTTTTCACTCATTTTCACTTGTTCTTGATACTAATCAAAGTTTTTAGTAGCATTTAAGCTTCTACAGTAACCTTAATGATCTAAATTAATTAAATATTGTTTTAATTTGATTAATTATGGCTATAAAATTAATTTTAAAGTTAAAAGATTTTTTAATTTGGTGTTTGTTGCAATTGAAATGATTGGAATTGAATTGGATGTGTGAATCATCTCTAATTGATGTTCAAGTGATATTAGAGTCCTCAAATTTCATTGATTTTTGCCATTAAATCAATTGATTTATTGAATTTCTCAATTAAATACTAATTAATTATGTTTTATTTATCACTTGACATTATTAGGCTTAATTAGATATTGATTTATTTCTAAGTGATGCTCAATGTGATCTTAGAATCCTTTAATTATGTCCTTAATCGATTGCCTAAATTCATTATTTTGACATTTTTCATGACCTAAATTCTGTTCTTGCATTTTTTATGAGTGTTGTCATTATATTCATTGGACTTTAACCCTTGATTCATGCTTTCACATGGCATCAAATTGGTCAATTATGTCCCATATCTTTCTTTATTGCTTAACATCATTTACTTGTTTACATTTTCTATTTATGCATTTTAGCTTGTGCTGCTCGAGGTCGTTTTCCTAAGTGGAGGAGATGTTGCTTAATATCTCAAATTTTTGTATCTTGAAGATCCTTTTTAATAGAATAGGCCTCTATTTTTATTCCCCCTTTAGCATGTATGATTAGCTTTATCCATCATGTGTCCCCTATCTCTCATTCCCTTTCTTCATGCCATTATTTTATTGCATGCAATTTTGCTTGTCTTTATATCTACCATGATATGTTTGATATCTGTTATGATATATGTTATACCATGTCATGCTTATGCATGTCATTTTCATATGTCATGCCGATGTCATGTCATTTCTTATACGTCATACATATACCATGTCATTTTCACATGTCATGTTTATGATATGTCATTCTCATATATCATGCCTATGCTATGTCGTTCTCATATGTCATCCCTATGTCATGTCATTTTCACATGTCATAACTATAGCATGTCATTCATCCATGACATGCTTATATCATGATACATCTGCTATGATTATTATTATCATGATACATTATGTTGTATGCTTTATTTAAACTTATGAATGCCCACCTACCTAGCATAATTAAGACTGTTATTCTACATCTTAGAGCACATGGAGAGGACTTGGGCATGCCATCAGATCATACCGATAGAGATTTCTAGACTTAGATATGCTTAAATGATATGTATAAGTTAGAGGTTTTATGTCATACTTAGGATTCTATACTGTAAAGATTGTTAAGCAACAAAATTATATGCAACAAAAGAAAGAACATGCTTTTATCTATAACTAGCATTACTTTATTAGATTTAATAAAGTGAATTGGTAGTGGAATAAAATAAAATAAAAATTTTAGAACATATGGAAATTAGATCTATACAATCATCCATACATAATTCCAATACAAAAGATCATGGCATAAAGAATAGGAATAACACTTACTTTATTGTCATTATACTTCTTCCATGTTTTGCAAAAGAGTTGTAGTAAACTCTTTTCAATTCCCAAACAAGGAGATCTCTAAACTACACACACCAAGATAAATATTTGGATTAGTAAAACTCTTTCATTATAAAACTCTAATCAATAGACTAGTAAATTAGAGAAAGAAGATCAATATGTGGTTTTTCTCTTCAAAAGTGAATAGCCAAATGTGTTTTTCATTTGAATTATGTTTATCATGTTTTTCTCAAGATAAGAGTCATAAGATGGCTTATCTTAACCCTAATCCCATAATATTACATGTATATATATATATATATAGGCACATTAGGGTTAGAGAGGTGGAAGATGACTTAAGTTATGCATGTGCATAGCATATGCCTATTTAAGTCAATAGGTCTAACCTATAGATCTTACAAGCCCATCTCATATTCCTCTTTAGAAATAAATACAACCCAAAACATATTTTATTTATGGTATATCAAATAACCAAAAGTAAAATTTAATATCTGTTGACCCTGACTTTTCACCGTCGTATGATTTAGGGTCTTTGTCAATTTGGTTAGGATTTAATCCCCAGCATTGATCCCTGTTATGCGTATAGGCCTACGTGTCTTTCTTTGTGTATTCTGGTGCACAGAATATTTCAGGATCGGTGGGGCCCACCATGGCGCCTGGCGGGACCCGCCACGTATTCTGAGTGTTCTGTACG
>CANYBF010813903.1:0-17016 GCA_948192965.1 Dalechampia spathulata
ATATCTAAGAGAAAGAAAATTGAAAATAGTATATTAAATAAATAAAATCATATATTTACTTTCCATCAATATAAATTTAATAGTTAAATAAATAATTACTTAAGTTTGATAAGAAGACAAATAAAATAATATTATAACTCCGATTAAATAAGTACAATCTCAATACTACTTAAAATCTATAATCACATAATACGATAATATGGTATCACAACCTATCCAATTATAATAACACCTCATCATAAAATAATATGAAATCTCCTAATCATCTCGTTTAACATATTAACTCATCTACCTACATATCTATGTATTCAATAATTCTAAAATAAAATAAAATAAAATAAAATAAATCACTATTCATCAAAAATTTACAGATTATGCAATGCAATTGTAAAACATCCAAGCTAGGTGTGTGATTTTTAATGTTGAAAAGGTGGATAAGCAGAGGAATCAGCATCTTGGCAATAAATTACAAATGAAGAATATAAGCTTTTAAGGTTATATTCATGCCTTTAAGGGTTCTATACAAAAGATACTCTTCGATGCACCGAGCAAGCACTAATATAAGCTTTTCTATAATTAAATTAAATTAATTAATTTATGGTTATTTGAGACCCTAAGAACAACGCTAACTTCACTATAGGGCGGGAGTCGAGAAAACCAAATAAAATAATTTTTCCTATGCATTTTCTCAGAGAACACCTTTCAGTTCTTTCTAAAAAAAGCATTTTAAAACCCAATACTCTCCCCATTCTCTTTTTCTGTCTCCGCAATCCCTTCCTCTTACAATCGCCCTGGTTAATCATCCATATCTGCTTTTAGTTTGTCTATCATTTGCTCTCTAGATCTGGGCTTTTTCTTGCTTTCTAATCCCAGATCCATCATCCTTTACCCTTCACATTGACCAATCAAAGCAACAGTTTTGAATCGATAGTCCTGTTCTTGTTTGTTGCGTTTTGCGCTTGTTAAAGAAAGGGGAAGGAGAAAGAGAGGAGGATTAATGGGGGGTTATAATTACATTGGGGCGCATGGAATTGCTGCACTTCATAGATACAAATACAGTGGAGTGGATCACTCCTATGTTGCTAAATACATTTTGCAACCCTTTTGGAGTCGTTTTGTTAACTTCTTCCCTCTTTGGATGCCGTTAGTCCTTTCTTTTTTTTCATTATTGGTTGTTTTGTTTTTAAATCTTCTTTTCGGTTATGTTTTTCATTTAATCTGCTTTATTTTGTGGTAATATTATCTAATGAATCTGTTTCCCCCCCTCTTCTTCGGCAGACCCAACATGGTAAGATATACTCTCTACTTTGATTTTATAATATTAATTTTGCTTAAAAGGATGTTGATTATTTGTTTACTTTTCATCACTGATTGTTTCTGCTTCTGGGTTTAGATTACACTTACAGGATTCTTGTTCCTAGTTACTTCTGCTCTGCTTGGCCATGTAAGTGGCTAGTTCATTGTCGTCATCAATGTATGATAAGGTTTCTGTTTGTTTTGCAATTCATAATTTTAATTAAAGTAACCGCATGTTGCTGCCAGATATACTCACCTCTCCTGGATACACCTCCTCCAAGATGGGTTAATTTTGCTCACGGTTTTCTTCTCTTTTTATATCAGGTTTGTACGGTCGGAATTTGTTGCTATGCTTATTGTATTTTCACTTTGTTCTAATACTCGCCTAATTCTGCAGACTTTTGATGCCGTTGATGGGAAGCAAGCTCGGCGGACCAACTCCTCAAGTCCATTGGGAGAACTCTTTGACCATGGTGATTTCGGTTATTCTGCAGCTTTCTTATCCTGTTAAATGTAAATATTGCTCCATTTTGGTGATTTTTATTTTTATTTTTTTCTTTTTGCACTGCTTCCTATCTTATGCAGGATGCGATGCGCTTGCATGTGCGGTATGTGTTATCCATCTATTGCTTTTGAGTGCTAATTAACAAGTTCATTTCCTTGAACATCTGCGTGCCCTTCCCCAGTTTGAAAGCATGGCTTTTGGTAGCACTGCGATGTGCGGAAGGGATGCTTTCTGGTTTTGGGTTATTTCAGCTGTTCCGTTTTATGGTGCAACTTGGGAACAGTAAGTGATTTTAACGTGGCGATTCTTCTTAAGCTTGAATAAATAGGATTGTCAACATAAGCTCTATTTTATTTCTTGTGGCCTGCCTCTGATTAAACTTGCTTAATTCTGTTTTATTCAATTGGATAGTTTTGGTTTATCTGCATGTTTTATGACAAAATACTGACAATTTCGATATTTACTTCCTCCGATCCAGCTTTTTTACAAATACTCTGATTCTTCCAGCAGTTAATGGACCTACTGAGGGTCTGATGCTGATTTACATGGCTCATTTTTTCACCGGCGTAGTTGGTATAGTCTTTCTGATTCTTGTGCTCATTTAAATCTTTAGAATGTATAATTTATTATCACAACACTATTGGTTATTTCTTCTTTTCCTCTCCCAGCTCTCCGATTTTTACTTTGAGGTTAAACATTTTTCTTTTTCTTTTTTCCTTTTTAAGGTGCTGAGTGGTGGATTCAGCAATTTGGGAAGTCCATTCCATTTTTAAGTTGGGTGCCATTTATCAGTGGTGAGGTCTACTAATCTCTGCTCTGTAGCTTTTGTTCTATACTCATTCTTATCATGTGATTGAAGCTTTAATATGGTTTGATGTGTAGAGAAATGACTAAGTGACCAATGATTACTGACTTGTTTCTTAGTGACTTGATTGTATATTCTGATGGTCAATTTATTCTCATCTATAGCCTCTGCTTTTTAATTGTTTTTCTTTTTTCTTTGTATTGTCTGTAAAACATTCTGATGTCTTATGTTTCATAGTTGGTACCTTGTTGAAATGACACTTGACTTCTTTTTTATATTTTGGACCTCAGAAATTCAAACATTCCGAGCTGTGCTGTTTTTTCTGACGGCATTTGCTGTTATACCAACAATTGCATTCAAGTAAACTCTGAAATATATCTGAAATATTTGATTATTTTAAGTGATGGGTGCATTTCTGGTCCTTATCTAATATGATGCTTTTTCCAGTGTGTGCAATGTCTACAAGGTTGTTCAGTCAAGAAAGGGCAGCATGTTACTCGCATTAGCCATGGTACACTTGTAACCCTTTGGAACAAATAATTTTTTTGTCATGGTTATTCTTTTTGGATGCCTTATATTCTTTATTCTTCTCAGCTTTACCCTTTTGTTGTGCTTATGGGAGGTGTCTTAGTCTGGTATGACTCACTTGAAATATTGTTGTGTGCGTGATTCATTATTGACTTGCAAATTTATCATTATTGAGGATTTTGCATCTTGTGCAGGGATTATCTGTCTCCATCTGATCTAATGGGAAGTTATCCTCATTTAGTTATCCTTGGAACTGGACTTGCATTTGGTTTTCTTGTGGTATGATTGATGCATTTGTATTTTCTTATTTATTAGCTTCTAGTTTGCATTACAGATAGCCTGAAAATTTGCTATCACTTTTAGTTCAGGATATAGGTGACAATTGGTTTGGATCACGATTTAAAGGATGGCTCGTTTCATTTGGGGTTGTTTTCATCCTCTCAAATCTTTATTCTGATTGGGTTGGTTGAGAGTTGCTAAATAAGTCAACTTTAGAGCACCCAGCAACGTTGGTTTATTTTTAAATTTATTTTGTGATTTTTTTGTTGTAGTTGCATTGCAATTGTTTAACATTAGTCAAATAATTTTGGGTTGTTTGTTTATGGTTGTATGATAACCCACTTGCCCCTAAGAATTCCTGGCTTAGAACCAGTTAAATCCTGGCTTAGAACCAGTTAAATCCCTCTTAGTCAGATAACATACTGCCATTTCTAGTTCATTATTGTGTAACATTGCATTCATGTGCTACTATTGAGCATTTAGAAGAGAAGACTATTAATAGCATAAACTGCAGTGGATGATTAACTTTTTGTTATACTGAAGGAAAGTTTGTTTTGCTAGGGGAGGATGATTCTGGCCCACTTGTGTGATGAACCTAAGGGATTGAAAACGAACATGTGCATGGTATGTCATTCTGAATACTATAATAGAAAATTATTCAGTAGTATTAAAGGTTGTACACAATTTTTGGAAAGTTTATCTGGCTAGCAATTTTGTTTTCACTTTCTACTTGTGATTACGTCCGGCACATGCTATATGCCATGTTCAAATTGGAATGGCATCTAAAAAGTCTCCCATGCATCAGTGACATTCAATATACGAGTGTATTGCATTTGTTTTCTTGTACTGGAAAATGCCGAATAGCGCCAGGTGAATTATTTACATTCCTATGGAAGTTCTCTGATGAATATTTGAGTGTTTAATATTTTGAAAATATAGTGGAAATGATTTGTTTGAATATTTCAGCAAAACTTCTGCTACATTTTGTAAATTTTGATGTTCTATTTATGAAATTCATAATATTATTCAGATATTGTCCAAAAACTGAAGAACATGGCCTTTTCATTTCTTAATTTTTTGCAGTCTTTATTATATCTACCATTTGCCATTGCAAATGCCTTAACTGCCAGATTGAATGACGGGTATGTAGTAATTAATTATATCCGCTGATGATGCATGTCTCTTTTAAGTTTTATGGAATTGGTGGTGACGTGAGGGTAATTCTTACAATCACCTATTTGTGGCAGAGTTCCTTTGGTTGATGAGTTCTGGGTTCTGCTTGGTTACTGCTTCTTCACAGGCAAGTTTCTACACAATTATATACATATAAATATATATATATATATAAGAATGAGCGGGGAATTTGTTTTCCTACTGAAAATCCTCCAAACATGCTTATGAAGCTGTTATGATATGCTGTGTGTTTGTTTATGCTGACAACTTTTTCTCACCTCAGTGGGTCTCTATTTACACTTTGCAACATCAGTCATTCATGAAATCACAACGGCTTTAGGAATTTATTGCTTCAGGTGAGAATCCAGTTCTATGATATGTACAGAACATAATTCTTGGTCGAAACTTTCTGGCTCATTTTTTTTTTCTTTTTGTTGTCGGTTTTGTATATGGTTATGCAAAAAGATTTATTTGGTCCTGAGTTTCGGGTTCTAGTTTCTATTTTTCATCTTTTTGTTTTTTGGTGGTTTTGGAATTTGAATCCTCAAAAGGAGGTTAAACTTTTTAGGTGGTCATGTTTCTGCCTGACATTAGAATTCTTTTTTTTGTTTTGTTTCAAGGATTGAGAAAAGCACCATTTTAACCATGCCTAGCGAAAAATCTCAATATTGCTGTCTGAAAAAGTGTTATTTTGATATTTTTACTTGCGCCATCTGAGAAACAGTTGCATTTTCTTCTCCAAGACAGGATTGACAACTGTTACCTTTTTCTTTTTATAACTTTAACAGGATAACCAGGAAAGAAGCTTGAAAACGGAAGTTCAGATTTTGGGTATGTGCTACTGTTTCTGATATGTTGTTGAGAATTGCTTTCCAAATATCAGTTTAACAGTTGAGAGAGTGAAAACTTGTGTTTCAAACTTGGGCAGTTGGGACTGCTCTGAGTGATGGGTTATGGATTCGGCTGGCTAGTAGGGAAGGGGGAAAGGAAGAAATTGGTCTTTTTTTTTACGGTTTTTGGTTTTAATGTTGGATGATGGGATTGGAACATGATCCAATCAAGGGCAGTGTGGTTCCACCATACATTGATAGTGACTAATTATTTGTCGAAGTAGACTAGGCCAATTTGAGGTATGCAAACCTTTCATATAATTATTTATAATGTTTCCAAAGTCGGAAGACGGTTATTGAACTGGCATGTCGTCAGACTCTAATAGAACATTTTTTTTTTTGACTGGTAGAGAAATCTAGTATTTTTCTTATATTTAAAATTATTTCGAAAAGCAAATCTCTAAAAGCACCCGTGAAGCCATCGGCTATCCTTGTGATCGATTGCAGAGACTTGCGATCTTGAAAAACAAAAATATGAAATCTGTCTATTTGTAACGGTCCGACTTCATTCCTTTTCAAGTTTGCCGCATTGTCTTATTTTGCAACCTCTGAAATTCTCTTCATGTTATATGACATCAAAAGTTTAATTTGATTCATCGTTGAATTTATTAGATGTGTTATGTATTACATTTATATGAATCATCTTTGTACCAATTATGGAATTATTGTTTGTAAAACCTTGAATCCAATATCATTTGCCATCTGATAAAATGGTTAAATCTCCTTATAAATACCTTTAACCGTTGATGGACCGTTACCAGTTTCTTTTTCTTTTGCTTTAAACTTAGAATATAAAATTGGTTAGATACAAGTTGAGCATAACTATCCACCAGCACCATAACAAGACTGGACTCTTGAATAAAAATAAAATTACCTTTTGATGGGACCATGTTAAATAGAAAAGAATAAGTAACTTGCATCACAAGGTTGTGCGCTGAAACAGTGACAACGTAAATCGAATCATAAGGCCTTCTCCAACCACTTCGGCAATCTCAACGAATCTTTCATCCCAAGCCGTGTAAAGAACACGGCATACAATAGGTGCAGTAAAAACACGAATGATGCACTGTTTATCAATACCTGTTTACAACCAGCAATGCACAATTTTAGCATTCTACCATCCCCATATTCTGCATTTACGCCGGACTGCTTAGAACAAATTACATATAGTCTAGAAAGAAAGTTTACCAGAATCCCAAATAAGGTATATATCAGGTTCATTGATGGAATTGTATTAACACCAATTGCGGAAAATATCACCGTCAGAGAAGCATGAATGTTTATTGTAATCTGCATAGAAAGTAGAGAATATTGAAAATGAAATGCAGATGCAGCATGAACACATCCAGGGGTCGGAAGTAAGCAATTACCAAAGCAAGTATGTTTTCTCTAATCAAGAATGAGGTTAGAAAGACATACCCCATGGCACCCATTGATCGAGCCTACATTTAAAGAAAGGTCCATCAATAAACATTCAGAAAACAATAATAAAGGCTATTGCTCAAAGAAAATCTAAGGTAATCCAAAGCTGCAGGGAGTGAACATTACAATTGTGCACCCAAATATTGAAAGCCGCCAATCTGCTCTCGACCTGAAAGAATGCAGGAACAAGAAAATCCAATAAATTACTGTACCACTGGCTCATTTAAATTTGAATGGAGCATGTCAAAAAGAATAGCACGCATAAAGTTTGCAAGTCCATACCGCCACATAGAACCCATTGTAAAGCCAACTGTGCCATGCGTTAGCTGAAAGAACGATGTACAAGTATATCACCAGTTTCTCATCCTGAAGACAACTAAGTTTTTGGAAAAAACTACACATGCTAATAAACTATCATTTTTTTGGAAAAAAAAACTTCCATTGTTTTTTTCATTGTAATAAAATAATTAGAAAAACTGGTGGCTCTAAACTTAAGTAATAGCAGCTTCTTAACAAGTTATGCTTTCCTGTTACAATGAAAATATGAACAAGCGTATTTAAAAATCACCCTTGAATGCTAATTTTAGAGAAATAAAAAGCTCCTGCTATGCCAGCTATAAGTTCCTGTTGGTCTTTCTCTATTTTTCCTTTTGATAATGCGGACACTCTTTTTTGAAAAGCTAGGAAGACCGCAGCCACAATGGTGATGTCTCAGAAATGCGTAGGAAGCTAAATTATGGCAGATAAAAAATGTTGGAGTTAAACACTGAAATCATCCAGAAAGCTTTCGGACATACCACAGCCTTCAATTCAAATCTTAATCATCACATATTAAAAGAAGTTAACATATTCAGATCTTAATCATCACATACCACAACTTCAATTCAGATCTTAATCATCCAATAACTAGTCAAACACTAAGATCCAAGAAGAAAAAGGAAAACAATTTCCAAAGCTGAAAATGTTGAGACCGCTCACCAGATACGTTAAAGATTTTAGCGGACCTGACAATACAAATAATAGCATAGCCGTTGCAACCTGCCAGAATTCCAAAATCAGTCCAACAATAACGCATCATTAACAGTAATAATTACAAGAAAAAAAACCAGAGAGAAAGAAATTTTCCAAGAAGAAAGTTAGAGATGGACGCCAACCATGGTTTTCCTCCCAGCCGCAATGCCCCATCGCATCGAAGAGATCACTGTTGGTAATGAGAAGAAACATCCAAAATAATTCTGTGCAAGTGTAAGCATCAACAAACATAATAAATGAGGATTTAAATATATAATTCCATTGTTCCAGATAATGAAGCCACTGCTTCAAAAATGGAAGAAAAAATAGAGGGAAAAAAACAAACAATTAAATTAAGCAAAACCCAGAAAAATCCATAGCAAGTAACTCGGAAAAAACAGAATCAGACCTCAATTGACAAAGAATTACTCAAGAAATAAACAAGGCCAGTAACAGCAGCAAACATGGAGCATTCGACCAATCTAAGAGTATTCTTATAAACGACACCGTCATGAGCTAAGTCTTCAAATTCTGTTCTACTACAGTCATCAGCATCAGCATAATCATCATAACCATGATGCAGTTTTTGGTTAGAAAAACTTGAGACTTTGCAACTGGGGGTGGAAAAAGAAAGAGGGAAAAGAGCTGTTGAAGAAGAGAAAGAAGGAGAGGAAGGAAGATTAAAAGGAATTGGGTGAAAATAGGAGGATTTGGGAATATGTATAGGGGGAGAAAATGAGACTTTGAGTTTTAGGAGATTCATCATCGTTAGTGTAATGGGTTCTGTTTTGATGCATATGTGAAGATGTAGAAGAGATTAGAGAAGAAGAGTGATGGATGGAGAAATGGGAGGTTTGGGTTTATTTGGTAATGGGCTATTCCCTCCCTCGAATTCTGTGTATATTTTGGGTTTGATTTGGTTTTAAAAATGGGCCATGTTGTATTTTGAGGTTAAGTGGGTTGTTTACTTCGATTTCTTCCACGACATCAGCCAGCTCTGCTGTCATTTTCCATTGGAAATTTTAAACATAATTAAATTATATAATAAATAATTTAAAAAATAAAATAAAAATGAATTAGATTTAAGGAGGAGGGGGAGAAAGGAGAAGGAGGAGGGGAGGAAGGAAGGAGGGGAAGAGAAGAAGAAATAGAACAAGAAGAAGATGATAATGAAGAGGAAGAATAATAAGAAGTAACACCATACAAAGAGTAAGAAAAAGTAATAGTGCATGGAAAGAAAGAAAAAATAGAGAAAAAAATTATTAAATGAATGAAAAATAATACGTTTTAATTATGTAGTTTTATATTTTTTGAAAGGGTGTTTTAGGGATTGTAAAAGTTATTTTAACTAAAAGTAATAGAAATTTTAAAATGTAATATTAGGTGATATTTTTTAATTTTGAATTTATGATATAACAAATTACTAATTAATCCTAAAAAAATATCTCCCTCCAACAAAGTTGTTTTTCCTGAATTTCACTTTTTTTTCAAGAATATCAAAAATTTAAAATATCATACTATGATAAAAAAATTAAAAAAAATAAAAATTTCATGATATTTTCTAAAAAATAAAAATTTATTTAAATAATAAAATAATTAAAAAATCAAGTAAAGACTTTCATAATAGATATTGATAATCAAAATTTAAGAATATAAATATGGAACACAAGAAATAAAGAATTCTTACCAATCAACTAACAAAACTTTATTAAGGGAAAAGTTAGAATTCTTACCAATCTTACCAATTCCAACAACCTTACCTATACCATTATCTCCAAAAGTTTCGTCTCCTCCTGAATACTCTTCAAGGTGGGAGAAGAGACTTGCATTCCAAGTCATATGCCTTGAGCATCTACTATCCAAATACTATTTGTTTTCATCAACCTTGGATCTCAAGTATACCTGTCAAAACAAATTTGTTTACTTCTTCTTAGGTACCCAAATGTATTTGGGTCCTTGGGGGTCTAGAAACATCTACATTATCATTCCAATGCATTTTTCTAATAAAGCATCTATTGGTAACATGCCCCTTCCTTTTACAATAATGGCATACAACATTTCTAAACCTATAATGATTATGCACATTTTTCCTTTTAAATGCATAAGAATGATTATGATTATGTGAACAAGAACATGAACAATGATGCACCTTATTAGCATGCTTATATGCTTTATGAGTCTTGGTATGAACATGCTTCTTTTTAAAATCATTTGAAGTTTATTTTGAGGTAGAGGCTTTTACAAAAACTGTTCTCTTAGAGGTGTAGGAGGAGTTTTGATTGAATCCAAGACCCTCTTTATTACCACTAAGTTTTTGGTGTTTTAAAATAGTATCTATTTTAACCTCACCTTGTTCAAATCTAGATAAGTTATCTTTCAACAAATCCTTTTCTTTTGAAAGCTTATCATTTTCATCTTTCAAAACCTTGTTTTCCTTTTCAAGACTCTCAAGTTTTATTTTACACGAATCAAATTCATTTTGTAAAACATTTTTATCCTCAATAGTGCATGCATGCTTATTCTTAAGTGATTTGTGCTTTTTAATCAAAAGATCATACTTTTCTAATAATGCTTCTAATGCACTACAATCATTATCATTATTAAGCTCATCATTACTATAATAAGATTGAGATGATGTAGTTACCTCATCCTTTTCCTCCTTATTTAGGAATGCTATGAAGCATAGATTGGTTGCTCTTTCATCCTCGGACGTCTCCTCATTTGAATCGGTGTCATCATCCCATGTAGCCTTTATTGCCTTCTTTTTGAAAGGCTTGGAAGGCTTGTTGAGAAGAGGACATTCATTCCTCATATGTCTGGTTTGTTGCATTCAAAACACACAGTTTGATTCCTCCTTGGATTGTCTCTTCGATTGGAATCCCTTCGATTGAAGTTCCTTCTTTGCTCGAATGGATTCTTGCCATCCCTTTCTTGCTTCTTTTTCTTCATAAAGAAGTTTTTGACTCGTTTAGAGAGAAGAGCCATTTCATCTTCGATGTTCCCTTCACTTGTGGAAGAGGAATCTTCCTTTTTTGTAGCTTTAAGTGCAATCCCTCTTCTCTTGTCTTCCTCTACCCCTTGCCTAAGGGTAATCTCATATGTAAGAAGCTTCCTTAGAAGCACATCGGTAGACAGCACATCCAAATCATTTGCTTCTTCGGTTGATGTCACCCGAGCCTCCCAATCCTTCTTTGGTAACACTTGCAAGATCTTGTTGTTGATATCTTCTTTTTGATACATCTTACCAAGTTTCATCAATCCATTCATGATCACCATGAGTCGATTATACATCTCAGAGATTGACTCATTTACCTTCATCTTGAATAGCTCATATTCATAAGTTAACAACTGAATCTTTTTATTCCGTACTTGGTTGGTTCCTTCGTGATGAGTCTCCAAAGCAATCCACACTTGCCTTGCCGTAACACAATGGGATACTCTACCAAATTCTTCACGATTTATAGCATAATAGAGAATGTTCATTGCCTTTTTATTCTTGTAATTTGCATTCATTTCTTCTACCGTCCAATCATCTCTATCTTTAAGTGAGACAATGCCATCAATTGTGATTGTGGGAGGTGAGTACTCTTTCCTCAACAAATCGTACAACTCAATTCTGCTGCTATCCAAGAATACTTCCATTCGATGCTTCCAATACGGATAATTCATCCCATCGAAGTATGGGGGTCTTGTATGTGATTGACTCTCAATGGTTGCCATAGGATCTTTAGCTTAAGAATTTTACTTCTTCCAACAATGAGCACCAATTCTCTGATACCAAATGAAATTCCTTCTACTACTGGCAACACGTGCGATTTTAGAGTGGTTTGGCCAAACTCTTGCCTACGTCCACTTTCTCCTAAGCCTCAACTTAGGGTTCCACTAAAATCAATCAATTACAAATGGATTCCCAAATGAATCTAATACCCCGATGTTTTCAAGGCTTACACTCAAACCTTTACAATATCAGTTCTCACAGATTGCTCAATTACAAATTAATCCCCAAGGATTAATCACACACCAATCCTACAAATAATAAAACTTAATCTCTAGGTTGTAAGAATACAAACAAGAAAGTAATGAGGAGTACAAGCTTAAACTTACTTAAAACTGATGAATAAGCTCAAGGAAAATATGCTCTGAAATCTTTAGCACGTTAGAATTCAAAGTAATGAAAGTTCTTACAAAAACTAGCCATTTGACAGACTTAAAAGTCTATTTTATAAGTCACGTACGACTGTACTATTTTCGTACGCCCGTACGGATTCAAATATATCCGTTCGAAAAAGAGAGGGAAGGGTGGTACAGTCGTACCATCACTTCGTACGCCCATACCAAACCAAGTTTCCTGACAAAGCCATTTTCTTGCGAGTTTGCGTACGGCCGTACCACCAATGGTACACTCATACCAAAATAGGTTTCTTGATAAACCATTTTCCTGAGAGTTCGCGTACGGCCGTACTACCCAATAGTACGCCCGTACCAAACTCTATAAACCAGTACTCACTAGGTACAGCCAGCCGTATGGCCATACCACTCAACAACAACATTTGGTACGCCCGTACCAACCCATAAAACATTATGGAAAATTGTAAATAACTTAAATTGACTCACACGTGATTTATACATCAAAACCTAGGGTCTAACAATAATGATTTTAAAACGTACTAAGGTGAGTTTGATTTGAACATGACTATGATGACATAGTAAATATGCATGAGATATTAAAATAAATGGAATAAAAATCATGAATAGTGCTAAAAATGAATATTAATGATAATGGCATATAATTAATGATATCATGATATTATGTTTGAAATATTTAATGATATTTTAAGAATTTATTTATACGATGATTATTTGTCATTATTAAAATTATGGGATTATATGTGGAATTAAATGGGACATATTGATATATGATTTTTATGATATTTGATATTTATGCTATACTAGCACTACTGAGTTTTATACTCGGCGTTTATCATTTGATGAATGTAGGAACAAGCAAAGTCGGAGAGCAGAATTGTTAGCAATATCAGCAGCTGGACAAATAATAAAGTTATTGGTAATTAGTATGGCTTTCATCAGACTTCAATTTTGCAACAATCATACAACTAATAAATAAATACTTTGGCAATAATTAAAATATGGTTAACAGTATTTTCCAACCATATTCAATAATTGAACATATTATAATATTGGTAATGGCTTGTGACGAACTTTAATCGTATGAAATATTAACGTGTGAATGTTAATATTTAAATTAAGGAGATGATAGTATGTTAAAACCTGGGACTGTTTAAATGATTTGAATTAGTAATTTGTTTGATTGTTATATATATATATATTTAAAAAAAATTTTCTGCACTTAATCTTAAATGTTAGAGATCCCTTGTAGGATGATTATTAGTTTTCTTGAATAGAGAATTAATAATCATGCTACGGGACCATGTTACGTAGTGGAAAGACATAACAGATATTTCCTTATATATTCTCCTTTTTCTCTTTATTTTCATTAATTTTTTGGGTTTTTGCTTGAGTTTTATTTGTTCTTAAATGCTATAGTAGCATTTAGAGCTTGCTAATAATCTAAATGATTTGTGATAGTTGAATAATCAGTTTACATTCATGATTTTAACTGAAAACACATGATTTTCCCTTCTACTAGACAACTTCATGCAACACATGTAATATTTTATACATCATATATAATTGCATTTTAGTATTATATGTGTCATGTGAACATCTATATACGACACATATAATATTCTAGGTTGGCAGAAATTCATTTTTTCAATCGTTTTTGCTTCAGTTTTTGATTTACTTAAAGTTTCCAATAGTAGTCATGATCTCATAGTGATCTTAATGATATGAATTCATCACAAATCATTTAAATTTCATTAATTTTAGCTTCAAAATTGATTAATCAAATTAAATGCTACCTTTGGTTTGATTTAATTGTAATTGACATGATTGGAGTCAAATTATATGTTGTTTTATGCTTTAATTGATGGTTAAGGATGTTAAAGTCTTTCAATTTTAATTTTCATGATCAACTTGATTGGTTTTACCATTAAATCAATTTAATTTTGTTTAATGTTTCAATTAAATGCCATTTTAATTGTAATTTTGAGTTTATTGATGTCATCAGCCTTAATTGGATATTGACTTATTTCTAGGTGATGCCCCATGAGATATTGGAATCTTTTAATTATGACTATGATCAATTTTACTTAAAATTGATTATTTTTTATGTTTTTCATGATCTAACTCATGTTTATTCCTATTTTTTATGAATGTTACCAATACATTTTAGGGGTTTGATCCTTAATTCATGCTTTCATATGGCATTGGATTGATTAACCATACTCCGACATTCCTTTTGTTACCTAACATTATTTATCTGCTTTACTTGCTTGTGAATTTTTCATTCATGCATTTTGGTTCGTGCTGGTTGATGCCATGATTTTCCCAAGTGGAGGAGTTATAGCATATGACTCATATTTTATTTTACAAAGATCCCCTTATAATAGAATAAGCTTCCATTCCCTTTTTACACGTATGATTAGCTTTATTTCATTATGTATCCCTTATCTCTCTTGATCCCTTTCTCCAAGTCATTATTTATTTTTATGTGGTTTTAGCTCATTGTTGACCTTGACTTTTCACCTGTGCATTACAATTTCAGATTTTCCTCGATTTGACTTGGTACAGGTCCCCGATATCAACCCTAATTTGCATATATGCTTTTGAGCCTCCCTTATGCTATTCAAAATTTGAGTGGAGTGAATTATTGAAAAATTAAGAAATAGGATGTGTATGTATATAATTGTTGATAACATGTTGCACAATCAAACACAAAATGTTTGTGCATAACCTAAGAAGTTACCAAATACAACAGACAATAAATATTTATTGTGAATTGGTATTTAAATGGTAAGCAAAGAAGTCAAGGAAGTCACTGAATTTTGTATGACAATTTGAGGGAAATGACCTAAGAATCTTTGTAGTAGTATATGATGAATTAACACAATGTTGCATTTATATGAGGAAACTAAAAACATTAAAGACATGAAGAAATTGAAATGATAATGTGTCAAATATGAAGTGCACTACATTTGACCGAATAAGGGGTTAGATTTATGTAATTGAATGATTGAGAGAAATTGTATAATTTAGTACCATGGGAATTATCTAAAGTCTATATATAATCATGATTATATAATACATATAATACTTGACTGATTAAAAAGAATAATGTATATGTATAATTGAAATTTGAATGTGGATTACGTGGTTGACATTGGTTATAACAGGCTAAAACTTACTTGTTTGAAGGGGAAATAAACCTATGTTTATTTTTGTATGGTCAACTAATAAATCTCTTATTAGTAGACTAACGTATATTAAGAAAAAAAAACATTTAAACTTATATGATTGAACTAAATACTTTGGTATAATATTGGTAATGTTAACTGACATAAGATATTGAATAATAAGGTACATGTTTAATGGTTAAATAAATTTAGTAAAGCTAATGGAAAAAGCCTAACAAATGATTAATACATGGTTAATTTAGGTTCATTACTAGGTAGGAATTGGACCGCATGTTTACATATATAAAAATATAAATTATTACTAATGGATAACGCAAGTCATGCCTTAAATTTATCAATGTTTGAGAAGAATATATGTTATAGAGGTTGTTAATTAATTTTATAGTTAGCAATAAACATATATTGGACATTTAATTTGGTTAGTTACATATAAATTAATAGTATTTATAGAAGATTTAAATTAGAATAAAAGATTTAAATTGCATCTAATCCTCTACATTTAATTGAAAATAGAGTAACCGGGATGTATGATGTATTAGAAATGATAACACTTAGTAAAGAGAACATACCTTGCATTCATAAGTGTGTGAGCTTAGCTAAAACATAGGTTGTAAATTAAAGATAGAATTAGTATCCACTAGGCATTCATTGCCAAAAGCATAAATTTGTGCTTCATATTATCGTGAGCTTGGAAATGGATTGAAGTTCTAAAAGAAAATCTATACATTAAGCTATGAAAGTCATAGCCAAGAACTACTTAATAAGAAGAAAATTTATGTACACATATAGAATATGAAATTAATTGATAACGTCAAATTTTTTTAAAGAAAATATAATAAATATAAAACTCATTATTAAGGATATAAATATATTATTATCATTTCCTATACAAATGAGAAAATACATATAGAATAAGATATGGATAAAAAAAATATTAAATAATTCATTTGATTCATGTAACATGAAAAATGCATATAACAAATACATAAGCTAGAAGGGTCAATATCCTCATTTGAAGGATGGATGAAGCCATAAAAAAGACAAGTATGTGCTTAATATATGTTGAGCAATAAATCAAGATTAATAGGTATGTAAAAAGGATAGAAAGTATAGTTTTTATCACATCTTTCGACTGCATAACATGCTCCCGTAGCATGATTACTAATTCTCTATTAAGAAAATCAATAATCATCCTACAAAGGATTCCATACATTTATGATTAAGTGCAAAAAATTTTTTTATATATATAATCATGCATACGATCCCTGAAGCAGGGATTTTAGGGGTTAATAAAAAAAAAAAATGATTGCAGACAGAATTAAATCCCTTAGTCTCTATGGACTTAGTATAGAGTGAGAAGGGTATCGAACTCAGGGAACAATGGTGTTACTTCATGTTCATTTATAAAACTTGTAATTTCTAATACCTCTTGTCATGTCATAATTTAAATAGATGATGGTAAGATAATAAAGATAAAATTTGATTCTTAAGTATACAATTAGTCAAGTCAGATATGAATAATGCTTAAGACAAACCAATAAATAAATGACATCTTCATTAGCATTATACAGCACTCTCATGCCCATGTAATGTATATTCATAGTATTCTCCATAAAACTCTCATTTTACAGATGTAAATGTGAAACAATAGAAATCATATGTCATAACTTAAACATTCTCAAGAAGTAGATTCAATAATCCTTTAACTAGAGTAATTATCATGAACTTTCCATTACTATCACTAATTCTCATTATATAATAGCAATTCAG
>CANYBF010814023.1:0-12028 GCA_948192965.1 Dalechampia spathulata
TGCACTGTTCCAATATCATGGACTTCAATATATAGTTTAATACTCCAAGTAAAACAAGTTCATTTAAAACATTGTACTATATAATGAATAATGCCTTTATTAATGAAAATGTATAGTACAAATACACATGATGCTCTATAGCATACACTAACACAGGTAAAGCTAACTCAGTTGCTGATGCTCTAAGTCAGAAGATGTTCACCAGCTTGAGACAGTCTTCATTGGTTCTGGTGTATGAGATGTGATAGTTGGATGCCACTTTAATGCTACAGTCTGATTGTCTTCTGGCACAGTTACAGATGAAAGTTAAGCCTCGATAGACACAGAGAAGTGTGGCCAGTGATGCAGCATACCAGAAATAGTTGCAGAAGGTGTAGTCTGGTAAGAAAACCTTATTTACCATGGATGAGGATGGTAATCTGAGACACGGGACACGGTTGTATATTCCAGTAAATGAGGTACTAAAGAGACAGATTCTCGAGGAAGCCCACAGTTTGACGTATGCCTATCATCCCGGAAGTACGAAGATGTATCGGGATTTGAGATAATACTACTGGCGAATTGGTTTGAAGAGAGATATAGCGGATTATGTAAGTACATGCCTGATTTATCAGCAAGTGAAAATGGAACATCAGGTACCAGCTGGGTTACTTAATCTGTTACCAATGCTAGAGTGGAAGTGGGATCAGATCATGATGGATTTCATCATGGGGTTACCGTTGATGCAGGCTAAGCATGATGCAGTTTGGGTGATTGTCGATCGGTTGACTAAGATGACTCATTTCATTCCTATGTGTATGGATTACGGGTTGGAGAGATTAGCAGAGTTATTTATGCGAGAGATTATTTGGTTGCATGGAATTCTGTCATCTATTGTGTCTGATAGGGATCCTCGATTTACTTCTCAATTTTGGGGTGCTTTTCAGTGAGCTTTAGGCTCGAAAGTACATTTTAGTGTGGCTTTTCACCCTCAGACCGACGGTCAATCGGAAAGGGTGATCCAGATTCATGAGGATATGCTTCGTGCTTGTATTCTTGAGTGGGAGGGTAGCTGGGATCAATATGTGCATTTGATAGAGTTCGCGTATGATAACAGCTACCAGACGAGTATCTAGATGGCACCGTATGAGGCTTTGTACGGGCGTAGGTGTAGGACGCCGTTACATTGGGATGAGGTTGGTGAGTGGAGATTGATTGGGCCTGAGCTTGTTCAACAGGCCGAGGATTAGGTGCAACTGATTAAGTCCAGATTGAAAGCTGCATCTGACCGACATAAGTCATATGTGGATTTAAAGCGGCGAGACATTGAGTATAACATCGGAGATAAGGTGTTCCTAAAGGTATCTCCATGGAAGAAGATTATGAGATTCGGTCAGAAGGGTAAGTTAAGTCCTCGTTTCATTGGACCGTATGAGGTACTAGAGAGAGTGGGTCCGTTGGCGTATAGGTTAGCTTTACCATTAGATTTGGACCAGATTCATAATGTATTTCATGTTTCTATGCTAAGAAGGTACAAATCGGATCCTTCACATGTGATTCCTGTGGAGTCGATTGAAGTTAGACCCGACTTATCTTATTTAGAGGAACCGATTCAGATTTTGGCCCGAGAAGTTAAGCAACTAAGGAATAAATGGATACCATTGGTTAAGGTATTATGGAACCATCACACAGGTCAAGATGCAACTTGGGAGCGAGAAGCTCTGATGAGGGAACAATATCCTCATTTGTTTTCTGGTAAGTTTTGTTCTAATTTCGGGACTAAATTCTTTTTAGGGGGAGAGAGTTGTTACACCAGAATTTGAGACCCTAGTAGTTTGTACGATAGTATACGGATAACGGTCTGTATGCGTATGAGTTTTGCTAGATGTTAATGGCATGTATCCATGTATGTATATATGTATGTATGTATGTATGCATGATTTTGGTTGTGATTGTATGTCATGCTACTGTCATATTATTGGGAAGCGTGACTTCTTGGTTGGATGAGGGACAGTGATTTGGATGTGTTTAGGTTGGTTTTGGAGTGTTTTTCACAGGTTCCAGGTGAGTTAGGGGCTTTGAATTAGGCATGTCTTGATTTTAGGCATGTGGTATGAGCGTACGGATATCCGTACGGGTGTACAAGGCATGAGGAATAGGAGGTATTGAGGTCATGGAGACGGTACGGGCATACCAAGAGGTTGTACAGCCGTACCGTTGCTCGCACGAAAATTTATGCATAAGGAACTTTGGGGTCGTACGGGCGTACCAAACCTAGTATGAGCGTACGACAACTCACAGGAAAATCATTGCATTAGGGTTTTTAGGTTGGTACGGGTGTATAGGTATTTGGTACGGCCATACGCGACTTAAAACACCATTTTTAAGAGGATAAACTTAGACTTTTCTTTGACTTTCCTTCTTTGTTCTTCTCCTAAACCCTTTCCAACGTCCCTAAACCCCTAGAGATCGTCTTTCTTCAAGGGATTAAACATATCGAAGTTGATTTTGCAAGGCTAGAAGCTTAGAGATGTGATTAGTCACTAGAAGCTTACTTCTTATAGGTTAATGCTAGTTTGTATTGAGTTGTTATTTGCTTCTTTTAATGTTTTAAAGCCAATTGAGGCTTAAGGATTGATGTATGGGGATTGAATTCCCGTATTTGCCTAGTATTTGGTGATATGAGCTTGTTATTTGTTAAGCTAAATGATTCTTGCTTGAGATTCTATATGGTACTCTTGCATGTTAGCATATTCATGGCATATGGGATCGTGAATGCCTAGATAGAGCGAGAGAAAATGAGGAAAGGCATGCTGGATCATATATTACAGGATTCCATAATGGAACCGTATCTTACAATGCCTCCTACGGGAGTTGAGTCTCGAGACATAGGTAAACCCAAAAGGCCTATGGGCCAGGATTACAATTATCCTCCTTCGAGAGTTGAGTACCGATACATAGGGATCCAGCATGGGAATGTATTGTGCATAATAAGTAAAAAGGGAAAAGGGAAAGAGAGTATAGAATAGAAAGAGAGAGAAGCGGACAAGCATAGCATTGCATTGTATTGTCTGTTGTCTGATATGCTCATTTCTGTTATATATTTGTATGATAGCTAGCACCACTGAGTCTTTGACTCAACATTTATCAATTGATGAATGCAGGTTCTGAGCCTACTGTAGAAGACCCAGAGCAGTGATTGCCAGTGTCAGTAGAGGGGTGGATTCTTTAGTAAATCCCAACCTCGAGGTGGTCCGGGGCAGCTGAGCATGCTTCTTTTTGTTGGCCTTGTATTGTAGCTTGTATATAGACAGAGAGGTAGTAGTGTATTTGTAGTTTGGTGGTGACTTGTACGGTTATTGTAACCAAAACCTTTGTATATTAATAAATATACTTTTGTTATAGACATGTTCATTCAATTGAATGTATGTTGTTATCCAGGGTTATGTTTGGTTTTGTTTGATGATTTCACCGCCATACTATCTGTTGTCCCCATACGACATCTTTTTATACATGTCCAGGTATCCCTTGTAGTGTATACAATGGTTTTCCGTATGGGAGATCATCGTGTATGCTACGGGAGCATGTTACTTCAGGTATGGGCTGGGCGTGACACTAAGACCCCTCATCTCCCCTACTTGGTATGCCCATATGGTTACCCGTACGCCCGTACCCCTCTTCACTCACATCTTACAACCTCTCTCACTCACTCCCAAGCTACCTAAAATAGTCTAACATAATACACACTTATATACACACAATCACATCAACCCCTCCTTCTTTCCCCTATACTCACATTACAATGTGACAATCATTCCACGTTCACAAAAGACACCATATCATCATACATAAGCATATACATTAAACTATCATTCAATCATGCATACCACAATCATATGCATACATAAAATATCACCATCCATTCATTCATCTATCAAACATATACACACATTATTTCTATGTTTCCTTTAGAGATCCATATGTAACCGTGCAAAACAGCTAGGGTCTCTAGTTTAGATGTGACATTTTTATTTAATAAGGATTTGGATTTGGGGATATATGTCTAAGCTTGATGAAAATTTCAAATTATTCTAGTTGTTATTCAGGCTGAATAAAAAATTTTTTTATGATCTAAGTTAATTTAATTTATCAAAAAACATGTAATTTTAACTTAGTTTATAAATTTTGAATTTTAATTTACTATTTATAAGCTTGGCCTAGCTCCCTAAGCTTATTGAGCTAAGTTTGAGTCAAGCCCATTCATTTGCTTCCATACTTTATTTGGATGAATTTTAGCTTTTGTTTATGATTTTTATTTTATTTTCCTATTTAGAGGAGGATTAGAAATTACTTGCTTTATGGGTTTTATTTTTCCCTTTTTTAGATATCATAGCTACACTATAAATGGAGCATATCGCTAGCTAAATTATTCATGAATAAAAATCATATTTTCTTAAAATTTGAACGTTATTTTTATGAGAATAATTCCTTTTATTTTATATCAAAGTGATGAATTTATTTGCCTAAATTTATTTTTTAAGTTAAATTAATGATTTTGTTATTTAATTCATTTGTTTTTTAGGTTAAATTAATATTTTCCAATTTACTTCATTCTTAATTGCTACTAAACTTAGGTAGTAGTTTTAATTCCATAGAACAACTTTTTTCAAACTAATTAGGAAGAGTTAATAAATTGGTTAGGTTACTATGGTTGAGGTTATGCATCAAGGTGGTTCAATTTCCTTGACTTTTGCATCACTTTGATATAAGATCTTTGACTTAAAATAATTATTTATCCTTTATTTTATTTTGTTTACATGTCTTTTTCTTTTTCTTCTTCATGAATTTTGAAGTTATGCTTTGATTTTCTTATTTAGCTTTTTTGAGAACAATTGACCAAAATTTAAATTATGTTTTAACTATTTATATAAATAAATAGCCAACTCTTTTAGCCACCTTAAATGAACACATTTCTTAATTCCATCTAAATTAAGTTAACTTATTTTCTTTCATAAAATTCTATCTTAATTGGTTTTGATTAATGTATTTTTGTTCATCATTTTTTGAGAATTTTTGATGGTTAGCAAGCTTGAGTTTTCATAAAAAAATTCAACATCTTGTTATCTTCTTTTTTGTTTTATGATTTTGAATTGTTGTTTACATTAATCAAGTGATTATTAAATCAATTACTCAATACTTTGCATCCAACTCACATGTTTTTTTTAGTTTATTAGAATGTGCATAATTCATATTGCACAAATATTGATGTCACCTTCATATTCATTATTCATTCTAGTTATTTCAATTGATTCAAGTTTAACCTTTTACAAATTGTTTTGGTCATTAATGAATTTGAAAAAGTAAATGGCGAAGAGTGAGGTCATTAGAAAGAGAAACCCAATTGAATAAAATTAACAATTTATTTTTAAATTTTATTAATTTCTCTTTCATATACCATGAATGAAGCATTTATAAACTTATGGATTAAGGCCACATAGAAAACAATGGCAAGATGTAAAAATGAATGTATTAACAATAAGAATTCACACATAAGTATGTAGAACAAATTACTTTCTTGTAAGATAAATAGTTCAATTCCAAACCAATAAATGCTTGAAGGTATGAACTAGATGTTAGTGTCACTTTCAAATATGATGTTAATGAAAACATTCAAAGTATCAATATGATGATCATACCGTTTTATGGTAAGAATGATTTAGATGTTTATCTTGAATAAGAGAGAAAGGTGGTAATGTTTTTCAAATGCTATAATTACTTGTAGAAGAAAAAGGTGAAATTAATAATAATTGAGTTCTTTAATCACACACTTGTCTAGTAGGATTAACTCATTATCATTACAAGGAGAACTAATTTTAAACTCGTAACAACTTGGTAGAAAATGAAAAAGTTGATGAGAAGAAGATTCTTTCCTTCATATTATTCTCAGGTTAATATCTTGAAAGGCTACTAAATTTTAGTGATTATATCAAATTAATCACTAAATTTTAAGTTTTTTCTTTTTAGACACGATATTTCTATTTTTGTTTCATTGATAGATCATCAATAGGATTTTGATCAAATTTATTTACATGAAAATTGAAGATGAAATATGTGTCATGTCAGACATCATGTCATTGTCCAAATAAGCGCCACATCATCTTATTTTATATCAAAATGATCATTGAATTTTATTATTTGTTTCAAAAAGGTCACTTATACTTTTCTATAAAAATTTAATATAATAAATAATTAAAATTAATATATACATCTATCCTCATATTTGTAAAATAATTACATGTCACATCCTCAAGTATTAATGATTCGAGTGGTGAAAATTATCCCATATACGATCAAAATTAGACGATGATGTGAAATTATGGGAAAATGCACATTTCAAGGTGATAATTTATCAGTATTAAGGTAACAATAGAAAATATTTATTGGGATCAAGGAATGATGAAAAGATGATAGTAAATTAAGTTGAATGCGAATAATAAGTTTGATTGTGTAAAATTTAGTCGATCGATTAAATGCACTTATATCGAGGTATCATAATTTACGTATGCAAGGAAATGCATGTAATTGAGGAATTAAGATAAATTATGATTATATTTGGAATTAGCATAATTTAATAATTGTATATGAATAAGGATCGTATAAGTAAATTATACGTATGAAAAATATATGTGTAAATGTATGCGTATAGAGATTTATTGATGGTTTTGATATTGAAAATACTTAATATTTTTAAATATATATGTCTAAGATGATTAATTTAATATAAGATTAATAATATAGAAAAAAAATATAATGGAATTTTAAATTCATTTATGATGCCATAAATGAACAATGATGATGAAAGCATGATGTAAGCGTATGAGTTTAATTATGATTTTAATTATATTAAGAATGGATAATTATGTATTGATAATCCATTAGTAAAAGTATATAATAATATGTAAATATTATAAAAGTGAAATTAGTAATTTTATTAATGATGTCATAAAAGGGTATGATGATGTCATAAATTGGTTTATTGGATAATGGAGTGTATAAATGAGTATTAATATAAGGATAAAGAAATAATATTAAAGTATTAATTATACATGTGATGGAAAGAATATAATATAGTTTAAATTAAATATGATATAAGAGGAAATATGAAATTAGGATATTGATTTAATAATGTGTATTTAAGATGGAATTTAAATAATATATATATTTGATTATGTGAAAATAAGGAAATTGTATTTTATTTGGTATGGGAAGATGGAAAAGTATAATGAATAAAATATTGATGTATGGGTAATATAAAAAGAGGTATGGGAAGTTGGAAAAGTAGTATAGAAAGTGGTGATAATGGATGGAGAGAGAAAAGTAAAATGATATTTAACTTGATTTATGGAAGGTATTTTGGTATATTAAATATAGATGGATAATATTTTAAGAAGGTAAATTTGTATTTTATGTAAATGGAGGTATTCCATACGTATTTTGAGGGTTTTAAAGAAGGAAAATGAAGTTTATACATATAAAAATACATATTTAGGTGTATTTGGGGGCTAGAATCCTACGAATGAGGGTGTAAGGAAGCTACCATATGTATTCCCTATGTACTAAACCCTTCCCATTCATATTTTCCATCCATTCACTCATCTAATGTTCATTTTTCCCTTCATTTCCCTCATGGCCAAAATCCCCCTAATTTCCATCTTACATTTCTCTTCTTTTTTTTAATCTCTTTCATGAATGTTCTTCATTTTCCTTCCATGAAAACCAAAACTTAGTCTCCTTATTCTTCATTTAGCTTATGATATTGGTTCAAGATACCTTCTTTTCACTCATTTTAGAAGAAGCCGAAACATTTATAAAGAAGCTACTCAAAACTGCAACATCTTCTTCCATTTTTCACTTGTTTCTTTAAGTGTATGACTAGACTTATGTAATTACTTGTATTTTTGGCCAAAACCCTTATGTTCTCCTTGGTTTGGTAAAGGGCTGAAACATTCTTCTTCATGGAAGCTTGAAACCATAACCTTTTCTTACATTTTTCATCTTATTTCTCAAGTTTCAAGCTAGATCCGCTAGTGTTCTTCAATATTTGGCCAAAATGACTTTTTAATCTCTTTGTTTTTGAGGTGTCTGAAGCATCCTTTAAGTGTTCTTCAAAGAGTAAGTTGAGATCCACTAAATCCTTATGTTTTTCTTGAAAATCAAAACTCTTATGATGATTAATCATTCTTTTCTTATTGGATCTTACTTGTGAGGTACATGCATGTGAGTTTTGGTGATGGATTAAGGTTTAAAGCTTAAGTTGAAGTGTTGATGAGAAGATCTTTATAGATCGGTTGGAAAATCTAAAAAGAAGTCAAGTTCTAGTTGATTTTAGTAATGATAATTAAAGGTGAGCTTAGTTTGATGTATTATCTTCATGATCCATGCATTTTCTAGTAGTTTGGTGGGTTGGCCAAATTTTTTTAAGCTTGTTCTTGATATGATCGAATGGTATAGAAGAAAAATTAGTAGTTTTAGTTTTTAATTTCATAGTATAGTTGATTAATGATGTAAATATTGATTAAATTAGTGGATTGTGGTGTGTGTGTGGGTTGTCTTATGATTTCCTTGAGATGGCTGAAACATGTGAAGGTAAAAGCTAACAAAATGGTATGATTAAAGGCTGGAATTAAGGTTTGGTAAGATTAATGAGTAATTAATTAAGATAAGATAAGTTAACTTAAGGTATAAGATGATTAAAGGTTTAATTAAGTGGTTGATTAAAGATTATTAAATCAAATGATTAAAGTATAAGATAAAGGAATTCTATGATTGATAAATTAAGTGTATGGTTTAAAATAAAAGAGGAAATTAAGGTATTTTTAATATGATAAGATTAGGTACGGACATAATAATTGAATAAGGATAAAAAGGGGCATTATAAAATGTCATGTGGGTATTAGTGATGCATATGGCTAAAAGATAAGGAAAATGATATTATAGTTAATAATTTAATTGTATGACTAATAATTTAAGAAGAAATTGAGATATTTTAATAAATTAAGGATAGGGTATATGGCATTTTAAAAGATATGGACCTAAAGGGCATTTTAAATATGATTAAGTGGATGAAATGGGAGGTTTACGACAATGTTGAATAAAAGGGCTGAAATGATTAATTTATTAAATGTATTAAGTATTATTAGAAGCTTAAAGAAGTGATTAGTTATTGGTATAAAGTTATTTTAATTATGATTTAAGTTTATTGAATTAAAATGGAAGCTTATGTTAGGTATGTGTGTAGTTGTGGCAATTTTGAGTTATGATTTAAAATGGGAATATAAACTAAGTAAAATTTATGTATAAGAAGCTAAATGAGTTAAGTTATAAATGGTATTAAGTGGAATGAATAATTAAGACTTCTATTGATTGAAAATTGATAAAGGGATAAGATAATATATGATTTAATAATGACTTCATAATAAGATTTTAATGGATAATAAGATAAGAATGAGAATAATTATTTAGAAGTATTATGAGTCATTTTAATAATGAATATAAAGAATTATTGGATATTAATGATTGAGGATTAAAATAAAGTACAAGAGATAATGATATGGATAATGACATGTGGATTTTTAAGTGACTTTATATTATAAGGTTATTATTGATATTTAAATAGATTAGTATAAGACATGAGGTTTATTAAATGAAAGTATTTAAGTTGTTCAAAGGAGTATGATATACATTTAAACATATAGATTGGGAAGGTGAGAAGATAATTTATGAACATATTTACAGTGAATAAAGTCATTGTTTAGTAATCACAATTTTAAATGAAAGTGATTAAGTAAGTTCAAAGGTATATATTATATGGTCGAACATATAGAAATTAAGGATGAGATAATAACTTAAAGAACATTTGTATATTAAACTAAGCTGTTGATTTATGAATTAAGTGGTTTAATGATGGTAATGTTAAAGAGGGGATGTTAAGTGAAGTTAAGATGTTATTTAAGTAATACTTAAATAAGATATGATAAGATACTATATCTATAGTAGTATCAGAAGATTTATTGAATGATGATAATTAAGTAAAGTTTCAAGGTGAATATCATATACGGTTATACATAATAACTAGATGTTGGGATAAGAATGTTAAGGTTATATTTAAATTAAATTAAGTTATTGATTTGGTTATTATATGGTTATATTACAATGACATTAAAAGGGTACTAATGTAAAGCTAAGATGTTATCAAATAAGTCTTAATTAAAATATGAAGAGGTACTATATCTAAAGTTGTACTAGAAGATTAATGGATTAAGATATGATATATTATTGATTGATATACAGTGGTATATATATATATATATTTGCAAGTATGACTAGTAAATATTTAATAATGAAATTAAAGTGGTTAATTAAGATGAATGTTTAATTTGTATTCTATGTGGTTCAGAGGGGAATTTGATGCAAACCACTAAAAATGTAAAAGGAACGGAAAATCAAGTTTGTGCTTTTTAATTGATTCCTTAATAAATGGATCGGCAGGTAAGTTATTAACTTACCTTGATTTTTGACATGTATTTACATGTTCTATTTTATATATTATTTTTAGTACATATTGCATGAAGGATAATAGTTAATAATGAAATTGAAGTTCTTAGGATATATATTATAATCTACGATAACATATATTATGACATTCATATTCATATTCATAGATTATGATGATATGATATACTATGATAAAAATGAGCATGATAGCGCAAATTATATATGTGAATATTTAATAATATTGAAATAAAAATTTATTATTAAAATAACAAAGATGATTATTAATAATGATAACTTATGATATACGGATGATAAAAATATGCTGAAGCATTATTATTGATTAAAGTTATTATTAATAATTATTATTATAATATGAATTAATTATTAATGGAAGTGATTTTATAATAAGGTTCTTTTTCACTATGATATTATCATATCATGATTATGATTGACGGTTAATATTTTAGAATAATAATTAAAGAATGTAATTAATATTACATGATATGGTGATATATTAAATAAGGTTGTTATACATAAAATTATAGTAACAATTTGGTATGGTGCATTATGAATTAAGGAATGATTATTTTTTTATATATTTAATAAAATTGATTGAATAACATGAATTATGTATGATATTACATTTTGATACTTGTATAATTTCAATGTGGCATATTAATATGTAAATTACATGTTATGCAATGAATTACATAAGTAAGAAGACATAAATGTTAAATAGTATAAAAAATGTTATAATATGAGAAAGTAAGAAAAGAAATGGTTCTAAAGGTTCGATAAGTACTCATACATGTTATTAATAGACCATGAAGGTATTAGAGACTGTGATATAGCTATATGATAGTAATGTACGAGTTATTATATATAGTTTATATTTATTTCAAATGAGCTAATTGATTTATGATGTGTCATGTTTCATAGAAAGTAATTTAAGATGAATTATTGATAATAAATTATAATATTAAGGTCTTTTAATTAAAGTCAATGAGTAATATTTTAGTGAACTTGCTATATGAAAGTGATTTTCATTATGTTAATATCAATGAACGGATGATATGGATACTATATAAAACGGATGACACATAAAGTATATGATATATTAAATTGGATGATGTATGATACTGTCGCACCCTCATTTTGGACCGGCTTGATCTGGATCGATTTAGGAATGCCTCTGGGTCAGTTTGGGTTAGCTTCAGGCCAATCCAAGTTGATTTAGGGCTTTCTAGGCCGTTCTGGGCCAACTTTGGTCATTCCAAGGTGCCTTTTGGACATGTGCATATGTTTTTGGTGCGTGTGCATATGTTTTTTGGCCTTAGGTTATGTTTTATGGCCTAGGGTATCATCATAGTCGATCGACTATGTTTTAGGGTTTGAACATAGTCGATTGAGTATGACTATAGCCATCATACTCGATCGCATATGTTCTTTAGGGTAGACACATTAAACCCTAGTTTTGCCATTTGGCAAAGGGTTC
>CANYBF010814087.1:0-11960 GCA_948192965.1 Dalechampia spathulata
AATAGTTGGCTGAACCACTATAAATCGCACGTGTTGCCAGCTACTATAGGGATTTCAAAAATCATTAAAAAAAATTAAAGTCTACCAACATGGCAACTTATATATTTTTTACAAAAATATAAATAAAAAAATAATTTTAAAATATAAATTTTCTTTAAAATCATGAGAAAACATATTATTTACTTATAATATATATATATATATATATATATATATATATATATATATAATATTGAATATTTAAAATATATATTTTAAATATTTAAAATTAAAAACTTAAGTAAACGTATTTTATTTAATAAGAAAAATATATGTATTATATATAAAAATTAATAGAAAACAGTATTTTTATAAATAAAAAAGTTTTAAGAAATATTTTCAAATAAAAAAGTGCCACCATATTTTTGAAATTAAGGTAAAGATTATTTGCTTGTATTTATATAAATATTTTGACTATATTTATAAAAAATTACAAATTATCGATATTCTTGTAGATTAAAAAGATTCGAACATTATTTATCAACCTAAATTATCATCCTAATTTAACATCTTTTAATAAAAAGTAATTTAATAATTAAAAAAATGATCAGTAATGTATTTTCATTCCTAATATTTATAAAAGAAACATATTTATTCTTAATCTTTTTTGAGTCAATAACATGTTCAACACGTCTAGTATGGATTAAATATGTTATTAATTTTATTATTGCATTTAAACATTTCTCAAATAAATAATTTTTAATCATTGAATTTAACTATAATGAAAACATAAGTATTTACATGTCTATTATATTTTGGAATATTTAAAAATAAAAAATATAATATAATAAATTGACTTATGTATATCTTAAAACAATAAATTAATGGATACCTTAAAGTATTACATTATTATTTAAATTTTAGTTGATCAATAATTATTTCAAAATAATTATAATTTGAATTCTAATATATTATTGAGATTTTCAAAAATATATTATTAATTATATAATTTACCATCTATGGACTATTAAACATCTTGATATATATATATATATATATATATATATATATATATATATATATATATATAATGATATTTAAAGTATTTTAAAAACGAAAGAAGTATATTTTAACCAAGCTAATTAATTAATAAATTCTAATTAGATTTTTTTTCTAAAAGAAAAATGATAAAATTCGATCATGTTTGATATAAATAGATAATAAAGAAAACTACACGAAATGAGAAAAAAAAAGAATTATTAATTAAAATAGACACCATAAAAAAAGAGCTATTCAAATATTCACCAAAATCATATGAAATTCTTTGAGTGTACTCCAATTATAACGTCAATGCAACTCCAAAATAGATATATATGTATGTATTTTTATGTATATTATTTCCAAATCTAACAAGTTGGATTTTTGAAGTTAGATAATTACATGAATGAATTTTGTTCAGAATTACATCAATACTAATCATAAAGTTGTTTTTATATAATTTTTTTCTATCTAAATATCAAATTAATTTGTGGGGTTCGTCTTTACATTATATATTTCATCTCATTTACTTTGTTAACTTATTATAAAAAAATAATCACTTAATGATAATAATTATATTATTAGGATCGAGTAATTTGGATTCGAATGAATGATAAATATCTAATACCATCGATTAATTTCTGGATACAATCACATTTATAATAACGATAACTTGAATTTAAACCTATAAATTTTTAAAAAAATATTCATATTATTATATCATAATAATATTAACACAAAAATCCAACTAAATCATCTTTGAAATTAATCAAATCAAATCAAATTAATTATCTCAAATAAATAATCATTTTTAGCTAGATATCTTGGTATATTAATTATGCACTAGAAAAAGGCTTAAAGTAATTAAGAAAATGATTATAAAGGCATACATAATTTAATTTATTAGATTAAATATAATAACAAATTTTATATCTCTAATATTCTTTATACACGGAAATGTTCATTGAATTTAAATTTATTTCTATCATGTGTTGAAGTATTATTTAATTAAATAAGATTTTTAGATATAGAATTATATATTTTTTATCATATTATTCCATGTAAAAACATAAATTATTACAAAATTTAAAAATATTTTAATATTTTTATAAAATAATTTGTTTTTTTTTTAAAAAAAAAGAAAAATTGGAAAGCTGCATGGGCGAGAATTCAGTCGTCGAGGAGGAGACAGCTGTATTAGTATAACATGAAATGGTACTTATTATATTTTTATACGAAAAGGACTTTGTAATAAAAATGGTAAATTTACTAATTTAACATAAATCATGCAATTAATAAAATCTAAATTTAGGGCTAATTAAAATTAAACGCAATCCTCCCTCATAAACCCTAATCCCCAAATCTTCAAGTTTTTGCCAAATTTGCCAAATTTTTTAATAGAAAAAGAAATGATTTTGACGGGTACTTACTTCTCATCAATTTTGGAAATAATTCATATTTTTAGAATATGTCTCCAATATTTATTATATTTAATTATAAATATATATAAATTTTCTTTTACTTGAATTTAATTAATTAATTAATTAATTAATTAATTAATTAATTAAAATTATCATAAAAATTATTTTTTTTATTTTAAAAATTCTAAAATCATATTAAAAATTATTTAATAAAATTTAAATATATTTTATATGTCTGACATTGTCAAAGAGAATCTAACTAGGCGGCTAATTAAGGTTTTTAATTTTATGAATAATGCTATTTTAAGTTGGTTTTCATTTATAATTTTACTTGTTGTGACCACATAGTTCATATTCATATTTTATGTATAATTATATATTTAAAATATATATAATTATTATTAAATATTATCTAATAATTTAAAATTTTAATTTTAACAATATCAAAATTTTTGAAACCAAAACATCTAAAATTCATGAAAATTGCATTTGTTAAATAAAAATATTTTAACTGAAGTAAAAATAAATATATGTTCGTACTTGAAACTTGATAATATTTACGTGCTAAAATTTTGATAGAGATGTATAAAATATTAGACAATTATTTGACATATACGATCAAATTTTCTCTAGCTACCAAATTTAGGATAGATTATAATATGATTATTCTTTTATATCAAGAATGATAAAATATCAAATCATGAAGAAAATAAAATAAAAACATATTTATTAATTAATATCAAACTGAAAAAGCACATAAAAGTTTATGAATTTTCATTTATAAAAAAAAAGAAATAAAATTAATATTTTCAATACAAATTATTTCATTATCGAAATTTAAGTTAAAATATTTCATTTTAATATATCTTACATGCATGGGAAGAAACCTTAATATATATATATAAATATAAATTATAGGAGAAAACATTACTTAGTAATGTAATAAAGTAAGAAATATAGAAAAAATTGTGGTTAGTAGTGAGATATTAAATGTGATAATGAAGTGGGGGGGATGTGTATCATTTTCATATCTTAGATTGAATGTCATGGAAAGCATTATTATTGGATCAATGTTTCTTGTTTTCTTTATTAAGCTTCGCACGCAAAAGATCTCCTCTTTAATCCTTTTAACATCAATACTAACAATATATTCAAACTCCCTCTATATTATATTATTTGAATTGTGAATTCCTTCTTTCTTCTGCTTTCCTCATTCCATTGTAATTTATTATATTATTATTCTCAAAATCAATTTCACTAATTTTATTAAATTTATTTATAAATTTAACATAATTTTGAATAAAATCAAATTTTACAAAGTATTCATCCATATAAATACTTTAAATTAAAATATATATTAATTCTATTATCAAATGTTATTTTCCACCGTCAGATACCCACTTTTTCAAAATAAAATTATCTAGGATTTATTTCATGTTTTCATTTCCAAATCAAATGGGTACATATAATAGAATTTAAATTTAATGATTCTTGACTTTCATTAAAATTTTTTCATCTTACGTGGATTGGGTTCTAGTTTAAGTATCCTCCTTAATCTTACTCTGTTTGCATTTTCATGCACATGATTATATAAGTAATATCATCGTCTTCTCTGAATCTCCATAAAAACTTTGAAAAAAAAAAAAAGGAAAGAAACTCGTTCAATTCTTCCGCATCATCATCTTTCGTTCATGGCTTATTCATCTTCTTTTCGATTTAAACATGTTTTCTGCATCATGATACTATTATGCCTTTTCTTCATGTTTTCCATTTTGGTTATAAGCGACCGTGCTGTTAATGAAGCTGCTAAACCTGGTGCAACTACTCTAGTAATGGTCGACAAGAGGGTCTTCATGCAACCGGAAAATATGAAGTCCGGACATCGGAAATTGTACGACACAAGTTTCTTATATCGGAATCGGATGTTCAACTTCCTGCCTAAACATGTTCCGATTCCACCTTCTGCTCCTTCCAGGCGACACAACTCTATTCAAAACTGAAACAACTCCACACAGTCCTTTCTCTTGCTAAAAACTATACTCATTTTCCCGGTTCTTCTTCTTCTTCTTCTTTTCCCTTGTGGAGATCGTCTTTTATGAGGAAAATGAGGTCAGATTACCGAAGAATTTTCATTTTTCTGAGAATAATCAAGATCATATTATAATTACAAGTGGGTTTTTTCAATTATGCAAATTTATTTATGAACGAGAGTTCAGTATAATTAAAAACTATTTGACATAATCTTGAAACGAAAATGAAACCGGTTAATGTAAATTCATAACAAAGACTTCATCATATTCAATTACAAGTTCTCTTCTCTATTAATAAGATTAATCTTTTTATACAAAACTAAAAATATAAATAAAAACATGACCCTTAGACTGAAATAGGTTTCTTGATGATGAATTGTCTCGCACAGATCACATTTAAGACTCAATTATGTATCGTCTGTCTCAAGAACTTTCAATGCAAAGTTTCACTTTTTTTAGAAAAAAAAAAAAGAAAAGAAAATTATAACGTTTTGAATGAATATAAACCTATGATGTAAAATTATAAATATATTAATAATATAATAATATGTTAATTTTATTAAATATCATAAATATATTAAATTTATATCAGTTAATCTATAGTTATTATTTATTGTTATTTATAAATAATAATAAATATATTTGATGAAAATTTGATATATAATATTAATAAATTTATAATGTTATATGATAATTGAATTTGATAATATTGTTATGATAATTACATCTAAATAAATAATCAATTTTACATATTTTTTTTAAAAAGCATCTCAATGATTTGCTTTATAATCGCTTTATACTAATTAACATTAAAAAAACATTTGTCATGTTCTCGTGTATAATTAAATAATAAATATTACATAAGGTGGTTGACAAATTGTATTTATTAGTTTGATGTATATGTTAATATCTGATAAATATTTAAATCAACTAAAATTTATGATTCGATCTTTCTTTGAAAAGTTTTAAGTGATATTCTTCTAAGAAAATTATGACCATCATGATTGGATTTGTTGATTGAGTTTCCACATCATATCAAAATTGAAAATAATTTAATTATTAAATAATTATATATGATATTTAAAAATTTAAAAATGAATTACTAAAGAAAATTTAAAAACAATACTCCAGGTCTATAATGGATTTAAAATTGATTCAATTATAATTTATAATTTAAATTCATGATAATTAATATATATATCAAAATGCGTTAACTCAATCCATTTAATTTAATGATAAAAATTGATATTATTTTATTGATATATTATAAATGAGTTATCATATTGATATAAAATATTATTATATTATAAATAAATTAATAAATGAACAAATTATATCCAAAATTATTATCTCTTATAATATTAAATTTTAAAGAAATAAATTGAATCCATCAGATATTTTAACAAATGGTTACTATTCAAAATAAGTATTGGACATACATATACAATATATATATATATATATACGTATATACTATCTAAGTCCTCAAATGTCCATGGATATGATGATGAAGGTAACTTTGAAAAACAGGCCAATATATACTGTAGATGACTGGAGTGTATTTTTAAATTAGAGGAAAAAAAAATCTTCCTCCTCATGACTTCCTCTAATCAGATATATAATTATTAATTAATAATTTAATAATATAAATATTTGTAAAAATTTTAATAATTTAGGTTCTGGTTTCTACCATTATAAATATGACTTTTCATTAAAATTATATATAAAAAATACGATTATCGAATTTTATTTAAAAAAACAAAGAAAGATTTGCCGGCATTCTAATCTTTGCTAATGACCTATTTATTGAAATCCAAAATTCAATTATGTGACGTTCGTGAGAAAATTTATTAAATGGATTTGATTTATTATTTTCATAAAATCAAATAAATATTTTTTAAATTTAAATTAAATAAAATTTCAAATAGTAAATTATTTTTAATATTAGTAAATTTATATATAAGTGATTTGAATCTGAAATTAATATTTTTCTTATAATAATTCTTAATCATGATTTAATATTCATTAAAATATATTAATTAATTAACTTTGCAAGATATATATTAATATTTATGATTTATTTCGATCCAATTTTTATTTTTAATTCAACTTAAATTAAGTTGGATTCAACTCAAATTGAGTAGCATTCAATCTCTTATAATTATAACATTTTTTATTAACTCGATTCGAACTTAATTCGATCCAGTAGAAGAAAATTAAAAAGTTATTTTAAAAACCATTGATATAGAATAAAATAAGAAGAAGAGAATAATATCAAGAGGGCAGACAATAAGTCATCTGGCTTTCTGGAAATACCAAGAATTAAAACTGAGTAGCTAAAGAGGGATCTCTTGTAAAATAAGCTTCGCAAAAGGGTGGAGATGGGGAATAAATGGTTCCATCCTCATTTCTGTCCCAGCAGGATACTCCTGTGCGAGTCCTCCAAGGATGTTTACATTTTTTATTTCAAAATTAAATATATATTAGAATTAATAATATGTGAAATTTTGATGATATTCTTATTTATCATGTAATAATTATTCCATATGAAAATTGAATGAAATCCTGTAAGAAGAGCTCTGATAATCAAGTTAGTTATAAAAAAATAAGAGAATAATACGGAAAGCATATAATATTCATTCCTGTTTCGTCTCAGGAAATTCACTTCCATCATGATAAAGTGAGTGGCATTTCATGAAAATGACCTACCCTATTTAAGGTAAATCCCCATAAAAAAAACAATTATCATTTCTACAAAGTAACTAGGCTAAGGTAAATCCCCACAAAAATACAATTATCATTTCTACCGGTAACTAGGCCGTAAACGAGTCCAACCGAACTAAGTTTTACTTGTTCAAATTTGATTTGTTTATAATCAAATCAAGCTCAAATCAAACTTTTCAAAATTTTTAATATATCGTGAGCTTAAATGAGCTTAATCAAATCTTAAACGAGTTTAATAAATATAAATTTTTATTTTTATTTTTATTTTTTATTTAAAAAATAAAAAAAATTATTAATAAAAGTATTATATTTTATAAATATTTATAATTTTATATCAATAATTAAATTAAAAAAATATTTTTATATATTTATATGATTATAAATTTATAGATTATATATCTAAAATTAAAATTTTTTATATAAATTAACGATTTAACTCACAAGCTTCTTATTGAGCCAACTCATGAGCTTCTTATTGAGCCAACTCATAAGCTTAAACGAGTCGAGTATTATCTAACTTGAATTTGACTAATGAACTAGAACAAATTTTTATTGAATCTAATGACTCTACTTATTTAGATTTGAAGGAAATATATCTTTTTGCAAATTTAAAACCCAAAGTCATTCATCAGTCCCTCCTAACCATGCCTCGGTCATTTGATAAAGAGTTGCTGAGATGCATCACATGTACGTTGTTATTTGGTAAGACTACAAATTAGATTCCTGGATTAACAATTAGCATATTGCAGAGGTTTTTAATTGAATTCGTATTTAAATTAATATTAATTTTCATGCATAGTTGCAGTTAAAATTCCAAAATACTCGAGACGTCAGATATGCCTCGGACTCGTATACTACGCTATGTTTGCACTGATAAGATGGCATCTAATGCCATTACCCTCTTGCTATTTGCAATCCAAACATATATGTATATATATTATTCTATTCTCTACACCTGCCACCATCCTTTTCCTTCTTTTATTTATTTTTTCAATAACTACTTGATTCCTTCTACATTACCTTATCACAGTCGCGTTTTGCTATTTTTCATAAATGTATTAAGATATCTTCATATTAATGTTTTGCGCTGATAAATGTTTTGCTATTTTAGTCGTTATTGTTAAATTAGATAATTAACTAAATTATTTTTTTTAATGAATGAAATGGTGTTTAAATAGGTGAGATTAAAAAAGAATTACTTTTAATAATTAATTAGAGGAGTGTGCATAGTAATCTATCTTATCGTCTTTTTCTTTTCAACTTTTGATTCTAATTCCTTTGATTACAGCAAGTTATGCTGTTGTGCTGTGTATATATAGAGGGGGACAATGCAAGAGACAGCACACAGCAAAGCAAATCAAAGATACCCAAAACTCATTGTAAATTTTGAGCAGAAAATGGCATCGATGAAGGCTGAAAAACCTACTGGGTCTCAACTCTTTGGGCAAGCCAAGAAGGAAACTGCACCGAAGGCTACCGAGAAGTCTTCATCCTCTAAGTCTGCTCCTGCTCCCAAAAAATCTGGTTCATCCAAAAAGAAGGTATATATTTCATCATACTCTCCCACGATATGAAAATAAATAATCCAGATTTAATTATATGATTATTATTTAATCTAAAATCAAATTTTCAATCGGTTCATTTACAGAAATATTTATACCTAACTTCCCATGCATGATCACGTACTTCTTCTAGGTGGGTGAACAAAAATATATAAAAGTTGATAGAATCAATGATATTCTATAATTTCTATTTAATTTTTGGTTTGATTATAATGTTGAAATTATTTTGATTTAATTTTTAATGATTTTTGATTTAGTATTTAATTAATTATTTATTTATTTCCATTTAAATTTTTCATAAATGGATACTCCCAACTTGCAAGGCATATGATTGTGTTCGGAAAAAACCCTGAAATTTCTTAAAATAAATTAAGATTATAAAATTAGTGAAACTAGCAGGTCTTTTTTGACTCAATAATTTGAAGTTATATTTAACATGTTTTCATCATTTGAAAATGAAATCATGGGGTAAGTTGATATTTTCTGAAAAATTAATTTAAAAAATTTCATAAATAAATAATTCATTCAAACTAAATTTTAGAATAACTTTTTTATGTAAAATAATAAATTCAAAGACATCTTATACGTAAATTTGCAGGGAAAAGGGAGCAAATCGGCCGGGAAGAACTGACAATCAAAGTGAAGAAGTGAAACAATAATTGTTTTATGGTTTAAATATTTCAGCTTTTTCACTGTGAAATGAAAACTATATGAACCTGCTTCATGCTTGGTACGTGGATGTAAACCTATTTCTTGGCCTTCAACTGCTATAATAAATTTGGTATTTTCTATTTTATTTTTGTTCATGTTTTTATTACTAATTAAATATAATTTTTCAAATTAATACAAAATTTTTCGATAATTATAAATTTGAAAGATGTTTAAAATTTTCATAAAATCGTCTAATTCAAAAATTTAAATTATTAAATGAGATTCATAAATGATTTGTGTTTTAAATATAAATATATATAGATTCACGTCTATTTTATACTAAATTTAATTAATTAATAATTAAAATTTTTATAGATCAAATTTTAGAATTATGAATGATTTATATCTAATAAAAGTAAAGTAATTTATAAAAATATCATATTTTTTTAAATATTATAAAAATAATAAATTAAAAAATATTTATAAAAATTATATTTTTCAAATTAAACATAAGTTTACCATAAATTTATGATTAAAAAGTTATTATTTTTTTTAAAAAAAATTATTATTATTATATAATATAATACCCTAAGTTTCAATTCCATGGATAATCCAAACAGCTAGTTGATGATGATGATCGTAAAGTCAAAGTATAAATATTCAATTATTTTTTATATTTTGGAAGAAGAGGCAATATTTGGCGGCTCCAACTTCCCTTAATATTATTTCCAATTGACTATTAAATGTTTTGGCCAAAATTTTCATAATTATCTAGTAAATCAAATTATATTGAATCTGATGATAAAAATTATAAACATTGATTGACTAATTAATTAATTAATTAATAAATCTAACAAAAAATTTAACGAATTTGAGCAATTTCTGTATAGTTTTACAATTTTATCAAAATTATATCCTAATGAATTATCGAAATTCGTTAATTTTGAATTATTCCGAAATCTTATACCCAACTACAATTAATTAATTTAGTAACTTTAAATTTCGAAATTTTTTTTAAAGACCAGTTAAAATTATAAAAAAGAATATACAAAATTAGATTTTTAAAATAATTTGATTTTCTTTTTTAAACAAAAGTGGCTTGAACTATAATATGAAAGATCATTCAAGCCACCCGTTTACACCATTCATATTTTACTATCACTTTCATTATCATAACCATTTCAATGAAAATTCCTCCCCAGCCTCTTTTTCTCTCGTTTTTTTTTTTTAAATTTTTTTCATTATATTATCACTTCATTTTCACGATTCAAAAATGACAATTGGATTTTGGTGTAATTTTAATCGATTGTTGTTCTAATATTTTAATCATATCTTATTTTAATTGATATTATATTATCAAAGATAAATAAAATTATACACTTAAATAATTACTTAATATGATATATTGAAGGGTTTTTATGTATTATGATTTTATTTGGATCTTTATTGATTTTTGGAGCCCCATGATTGTTGCAGTATTTGGATTTTGCAGGATTATATGAGCGTAGCTCATCCTAAATTAGTTTATGTTAGTTGACTTTTTGCTTCTCATTATTTTGTTTTTAAAAAAAATTATAAATTTTTTTATTAAATAATATATTTCCACATACTCAAACTTGAAATTTCATGTAAGAAAATGTATTAGAAATATAAAATTTTTGATCTTTTTAACTTGAAAATAACAATTATTTATTATATAAAAATAATTATTTTATCAAAACACTTCTTTAAAATAACTAATTTTAATTATAAATACGATGATAAATAATGCATACATATAATTAAAATTTATTTTCTACAAAAAAAATATGGATCATTTTAATAAATTTTAATGAGGATAATGATTTAAAATGGTTACTAAATACCTACTAAAGATTGAAGCTTCATCATTGGCTGTGATTAACTACCATTCAGTCTCTACTTAGCCTGCTCTTCCTAATTGCTAAGAACTAAAACATTAATATTGGAATTGATTGGTATATTTATTTGATGCGTTGATGGATTAGGTTTGAATTTTATTTTTAAATTTTGAATATTATACGGGAAATTAATGAGGTTTATGGATAGATTATATCAAAATATGAATGAACATGAACCGTGAATATCCATAAACTCATATCTACTTTATAGTAATTCTAATTAGTTAATAATTAGAGTTTCATGCGTTGAAATCTACATCTTTATATTATCGAGATTATAATATCATATCAAAAAATTATTCAATTTAAAAGTTTAAATTATTAAATAAAATTTATTGTTAATTTATATTTAATATATAAATATAGATTTTTTTGATATAAATTATTTTAAATTCAAAGCTAAATAGAAAATTTTAATTAAAAGACATGAATTTTTTTTTATCATTTCTAGTATGATTTTTAATTATTAATTTGTATTATAGTTTCTCAAAGGAAATCGCAGTCAAAGTCTAGTTGAACCGTCAACTATGCATCAAGATATCATTTCCACCATTTCTGATTTCAGAACTGCCTGTTTTTGACTCCAATTGGAATAATCAAAGGTCTTATATTAAATTGAGAAAACCTTAGACTATG